>CABHPQ010138395.1:12383-47563 GCA_902168405.1 Peromyscus aztecus | reverse complement strand
GGGCCTGACCGTGGATATCTGCATCCAGCTCCCTCAGTCACTGGATGGGGCCTCTAGCACGACACTCAGGGTGTTTGGCCATCCTATCACCTGGGTAGGTCTGATCGGGCTATTTCTCGACCATTGCCAGCAGTCTATTGTGGGGGCATCTCCGTGGATTTCTGTGGGCCTCTCCAGCACTCTGCTTCTTCTTATTCTCATGTGGTCTTCATCTCTCATGAACATTCCCTGTGTTCCCTCTCTGTTCTTGATCCAGTCGGGACCTCCCACTCCCCCAAGTTCTCATTCCCTCGCCCCCCGCCCCTCACCACCCCCACTCACGTCCAGACAGTTCATGTAGATCTCATCCATTTCTCCGTCATTGGGCGATCCCCCTGTCTCTCCTGGGGTCCTGCTATCCAGGTAGCCTCCCTGGTGTTGTGAGTAGCTGTCCAGTCATCCTTGTTCCACAACTAGTATTCTCCTATGAGTGGGTGCATACCATATTTGTCTTTCTGAGTTTGGGTTACCTCACTCAGTAGGATTTTCTCTAGATCCCTCCATTTGCCTGCAAACCTCATGATGTCATTGTTTTTCTCTGCTGAGTAGTATTCCATTGTATATATGTACCACAGTTTATTTATCCATTCTTCGGTTGAAGGGCATCTAGGTTGTTTCCAGGCTCTGGCTATTACAAATAATGCTGATATGAACATAGCTGAGCAAGTGCCCTTGTGGTATGATTGAGCATTCCTTGGGTATATGCCCAAGAGTGGTATAGCTGGATCTTGGGGGAGATTGATTCCCAATTTTCTAAGAAAGCGCCATATTGATTTCCACAGTGGCTGTACCAGCTTGCATTCCCACCAGCAGTGGAGGAGAGTTCCTCTAGCTCCATATCCTCTCCAGCATAAGGTGTCCTCAGTGTTTTTGATCTTAGCCAATCTGACTGGCGTAAGGTGTTATCTCAGAGTTGTTTTGATTTGCATTTCCCTAATGATTAGGGATGTTGAGCAATTCCTCAAATGTCTTTCAGCCATTTGTGTTTCCTCTGCTGAGAATTCTCTGTTTAGTTCTATAGCCCATTTCTTAATTGGACTGTTGGGAATTTTAATGTTTAACTTCTTGAGTTCCCTATATATTCTGGATATCAGTCCTCTGTCAGATGTGGGGTTGGTGAAGATCTTTTCCCATTCTGTGGGCTGTCGCTTTGCCTTGTTGACCGTGTCCTTTGCTCTACAAAAGCTTTTCAGTTTCAAGAGGTCCCATTGATTGATTGTTTGTCTCAGTGTCTGAGCTACTGGTGTTATACCTAGGAAGCGATCTCCTATGCCAATGCGTTCAAGAGTACTTCCTACTTTCTCTTCTAGCAGGTTCAGAGTAGCTGGATTTATGTTGAGGTCTTTGATCCACTTGGACTTAAGTTTTGTGCATGGTGATAGATATGGATCTATTTGCAGCCTTCTGCAAGTTGATATCCAGTTATGCCAGCACCATTTGTTGAAGATGCTTTCTTTTTTCCATTGTACACTTTTGGCTTCTTTGTCAAAAATTATATGTTCATAGGTGTGTGGATTAATGTCAGGGTCTTCAATTCGATTCCATTAGTCCACAAGTTGGTTTTTATGCCAGTACCAAGCTGTTTTTATTACTGTAGCTCTATAGTAGAGCTTGAAGTCAGGGATCGTGATGCCTCCAGAAGTTGTTTTATTGTACAGGATTCTTTTGGCTATCCTGGGTTTTTTGTCAAAACAGTTATCTTACAAGTTGGATACACTGTTAAGAATGGCAGCAGACCACATAAGTAAACGATTATTCAAGGGTTCCAGTTGTTGCCTGGGACTTCCTTTTGTGGAGGTCAAGAGATGAGGGGCTTGGTTACTAAAGGGCATAACATAGGTGGTTCTCAATTTTGATAGACAGGCTTGCTTAGTCCCATGATGCATCTGACTTTAATCATATGCATACTCAATTGTGAATAGGCATAATTTGGCAAATAAGGGATTTTGCCTAAAACCTCATTCAGAGGACATAGTTTGCCTTATCGAATATACATTAAAAAAGTCTAGACAAGATCAGTTCTGTAATCTCATTCTTATACCTGAACATAATTTTAAAAAGACGTTGACAAAAACTATGGAATAAAGGGGAGGGTTTGTGGGAGAAGGTGGAAACAGGGCTTCTCTGTGTAGCTTTGGCTGTCCTGGAGCTAACTCCATAAAACAGACTGGCCTCAAACTCAGAGATCCACCTGCCTCTGCCTCCCAAGTGCCACCCAGATGAAAGGGGAGTTTTTGAGAGGAGAAATTTGTTCCATTGTTTAGAGTGGGGTTCTAGGTTACCAACAGATTGCTGGGTATATTACTAGAAAATGAGTATGTGTATTATCTAAGCCAAGGAGAGTCTTGGGTTGCTAAAATATTCCTTGTGCATACCTGCCTCAAAAGTATTCAAAACTTACAGCAACACCTCAATCATTGTGACAGAGATACTTAAAATAATGATAGCAAAATAATGAGCTATTATATATATCATAGCATAAAAAGACAGGCCATATTTCCTAATTTTATCACCCAGTATAAATTTCTAAAGTTAATTTTATTAATTTAAAAGCATCATGTTAAAATGAAGACATTTGAGTGGCTTGAATGGTTGTCTTAGGGTTACTATGCTATGATGAGACAGCAGGACCAAAACCAAGCTGGAGAAGATGTGTTACACTGGCTTCACCTTGCCTGCCTAAGGCACCTGATTGGTCTAATAAAGAGCTGAACAGCCAATGGCTAGGCAGGAGAGAGGCAGGTGAAGCTGGTGGGCAGGGAGAATCAGTAGAAGGAGAAATCTAGGCTCAAGAGAGAAGAAAAGAGAGAGCAGGAGAAGAGAGCAAGGGAAATGCCCAGGGTAAGAAGTCAGGCAGGAGCCAGCCAGGAAGCAGTGAAAGTAAGACATACAGAGGGAAAGAAAAGGAAAAGAAAAGCCCCTGAGGCAAAATGTAGATGAAGAGAAACGGGTTATGTTATGAGAGCTAGCAGAGAGAGAGAGAGAGAGAGAGAGAGAGAGAGAGAGAGAGAGAGAGAGAGAAACCAAAGCAGAATATTCAAAACTAATAATAGGTCTCTGTGTTGTGATTTTTCTTTTGGTGGCCCAAAAGAAAAAGCATGGTAGAGTAAGGAAAATGTTTATTTAGCTTACACTTCCAAAACACTGTTCATCCACAAAGGAAGTCAGGGCAGGAACTCAAACAGGGCAGGAACTACGAGGCAGGAGCTAATGCAGAGGCCGTGGAGGGGTGCTGCTTACTGGCTTGCTCATCATGGCTTGCTCAGACTGTTTTCTTAAAGAACCCTGGACCAACAGTCCAGGGCTGGCATCACCTACAATGGGCTAGGCCATCAATCACTAATCAAGAAAATGCCGTATATTCTTGCCCACAGCCTGATCTTATGGAGACATTTTCTTAATTGTGGATTCCTCCCCTCAAATGATTTCAGTTTTTGTCAAGTTTACATAAATGTATCCAGCACAACTGACCCCACGTCAACTGAACAATCAAATCACTGTAAAGACACAACCTTTCTTGTGCATCCCCAAGATGACACATTAATTTCAGTATCACAATATAAAACATTTTACAAACTTAAGTCACACAAGTCTTTAAAAACACTGAAATTCAGTCTTTTCTAAAATTGAAAGTCTCTTTTAAAACCTAAAAGGTCTTCTAAAATACAGTCTCTCAACTGTGGGCACCTGTAAAATCAAAAATAAACTAAATACATCCTTACTTCAAATGAGAAGAACTCACATTCTGAACAAAGCAAACCAAACTCCACCAGTATAAATAACTCACTGTTCAATTATCTGGGGTTCATTCACCATCTTTTGGGCTCCTCCAAGGGCTTGGAGCAGGTCTCCAGCTCTGCCCTCTGCAGTACCCACAGCTCGTCTTCTAGACTCCACTCCACTGATGCTGCTATTCTTGGTGGTCCTCCAATAGCACTGGCATCTCCAAAACTCCTGGGGTCTTCTGCTGCAACTGGGCTGCACTTTCACCAATAGCCCTGCTGGGCTCTCTTCAGGGACTCCAGCCCTGCCATATGGGGCCAAGCCTCAGCTGCTCTCCATGAATGCTTCATGCCTTCAAAACCAGTACCACCTGAGTGACTCTTCACTACCAAGTTCAGCTGCCAGCACAAGGTACAGCCTCAGCTGCTTCTGAAACACAGCCTGACCTGTATTTGCTGTATATTGTGCTGACCCTGAGGAAACATTTCCCAGAGTTCACCTCAATGATTGTGGCTTCTGCCTTTTTTGTTTGTTTTTTAGGACAAGGTTTCTCTGTGTAACAGGCCTGGCTGTCTTAGAACTTTCTTTGTAGACCAGACTGGCCTTGAGTTCCTATGGATCCACCTGCTTCTGCTTTCTGAATGCTGGGGGTTAAAGGCATGGACCACCACCACCCGGCTTTTCTTCCTTCCTTCCTTCCTTCCTTCCTTCCTTCCCTCCTACCTTCCTTCCTTCCTTCCTTCCTTCCTTCCTTCCTTCCTTCCTTCCTTCCATTTTTCTTAATTTTATGATCTT
The DNA here is from genome assembly GCA_902168405.1 of Peromyscus aztecus. Lineage (NCBI taxonomy): Eukaryota > Metazoa > Chordata > Mammalia > Rodentia > Cricetidae > Peromyscus > Peromyscus aztecus. The sequence goes on along the minus strand of CABHPQ010138395.1, from coordinate 43,006 downwards.
TGGTGTTCTTCATGCATGCATATCTGTGTGAGGGTGTCAGAAGCCCTGGAACTGGAGTTACAGACAGTTGTGAGCTGCATTGTGGGTGCTGGGAGTTGAACCCGGCCTTCTGGAAAAGCAGCCAGTGCTCTTAACCACTAAACCATCTCTGCAGGCCCTGTGGTTTCTTCTTAATCACTGTTAATTTCTCAGCTCCAGCTAACCAGCACAACTGTCCCAGTAACATAAAGGACTCACTTCAGTGGTGCCCATCTTTCAGTAATCATGGCTGATTCTTCAGCCCCAGCTGACCAGACTGACAGATGGAATTTTCACTCAAAATAGCTAACAGCCCTGAGACAGTTTTTAAACTTCCCTCCGAAACTTCACAAACCAGGCCCCCGTCTTCTTCACTGCTCTCAACATTCTTTTTTTTTTTTAAGGAAATTTATTTTACATCCTGCAGTTTCCCCTCCCTCCTCTCCTTCCAGTCCCTTTCTCCCACCCACCTCCTGTGTTCCCACCCCCTAATCCACTCCTCCTCTGTTTCTGGTTTCTGTTCAGGAAGGGCCAGGTCTCCCATGAGAATCAACAAAACATGAAGTTACTCTAAGACTAAGCACCTCCCCACGGATTAAGGTTGGGCAAGGCAACCCAGAATGAGGAGTTGGGTCCCAAAAGCCAGTAAGGAATCAGAGACAGCCCCTGTTCCCACTGATAGGAGTGGACAAGAGGACCAACCTACACAACTGTCACATATATGCAGAGGGCCTAGATCAGCCCATGCTGGCGCCCTGATTGTCAATTCACTCTCTGTGAAACCCCTGTGCACCCAGGTTAGTTGACTCTGTGAGTTTTCTTGTTGTGTGCCCTTGACCCCTCTCCTCCTCTTCTGCAGGATTCCCCAAATTCCTCCTAATGTTTGACTGTGGGTCTGCATCTGTTTCCATTAGTTGCTGGATGAAGCTTCTCTGATGACAATTGGGCTAGGCACCAGTCTGGTCATAGGAGATGGTCAGTCAAGCTACATATCTATGATGGCTAGGAGTCTTAGTGGGGGTCATCCTTGTAGATTCCTGGGAAATTCCCTTGTACCAGATTTTTACCTGACCCCAAAATGCCCCCACTTTCCAGCAGTCTCCTGCAGTACTCCCCTTCTGCCGCTCCCATCCCCACCTACCCTCAGTCCACTCACAAAATCTCTTGTCTTTCCCCTTCCCAGGGAGATCCTAGTGTCCCCCATGAACCCTCCTTGTTATCTAGTCTCTCTGAGTTTGTGGATTGTAGCATAATTATCCTTTATTTTATACCTAATGTCCCATTATGAGTGACAACCTACCATGTTTGTCATTCTCAGTCTGGGCTACCTCACTCGGGATGATTTTTTTCTACTTCCACCCATTTGCCTTCAAATTTCCTGGTGTCCTTGTTTTTACCAGTTGTGCCAATGTATCACATTTTCTTTATCCATTCTGCAGTTGAGGGGCATCTAGGTTGTTTCCAGATTCTGGCTATTATGAATAATGCTGCTATGAACATAGCTGAGCAAGTGTCCTTTTGGTATGACTGAGCATTCTTTGTGTATATGCCCAAGAGTGGTATAGCTGGGTCTTCTGGTAGATTGATTACCAGTTTTCTGAGAAACTGCCACACTGAATTCCAAAGTGGCTGTACAATTTTGCACTCACACCAGCAATGAGTACTCTTTTACTCCTTTGGGGACCTGCCACCTGGCTCCCAAATAAATCACACACAGAAGCTTATTCTTATAAATGCCCAGCCTTAGCTTGGCTTGTTTCCACCCAAAAAGTTAAACTTTTCTTTTAAATTATCTCATTTAAATAATGCATTATCTACCCTATCTTAGTGAATTGAAAGTTTTATACCTAATTAACTTTCTATTATAACTAAGGAAAACTGCAACTATCTAGTTGTTTCCAGATTCTGGCTATTATGAATAATGCTGCTATGAATATAGCTGAGCAAGTGTCCTTTGGGTATGATTGAGCATCCTTTAGGTATATGCCCAAGAGTGGTATAGCTGGGTCTTCTGGTAGATTGAAAACTAACTATCCAGGCTTCAACTCCATCAAAGACACAGAAAGATGTAATATTATCTAACAACAGAGATACTTGGCTGCCTGGACAGTCACCCAAAGTTCTTCTGCAACATTGAGGCAACCATCATCAGCCTACAGGCCCAGAGTATCTGAAAGACTTTTCAGTGAACCAGGACATTTGAAAGACTGTCCTGACTTGTATTGGCAAAATTCATCAGTTGCTTTCCTCTGTGTCCTGCAGAACATGTGAAGCAGGAATTTTGAAGGACTCTCCTGCTTTGTTTTGGCAAACTTCAACAGTCTTTCTCCCGTGTGTTCTGCCTGTCCAGTCTGCACAGCACATTGTTATAAATAAAAGGAAAGAGCAGTTCCTTTGCCCAGTGGCTAATCTTGTCACAATGAAAGCAAACTTCATAAGAAGTTTCTTCATCTCTGAAGTAAATTGGTACTGCCAAGAGTAGATGTGTCTCATTGTCATGAAAAACCTTAGGTTAGCAAAACATTTTAAATGCCATATTCTATAGGTCTTTGAAGTATTTGAAAACCATTTATCTTTCTAAAATACATCTCTATATGATCTTGAAAACATATCTAACATATCTACAAATTTGATTGTTAAAGATAACTAGCTGCTGACCCATGTTTCTTGATTTTCCTAAATAGTTCATAATAATAGCTTTCAAAAACTAGAATTTTACCTTATATGTTAAATGAACTGTATAGGTACAATACCTTAAACAAGAGTAGAAACATATATACAATATGTTGTAACAAAAATAACCTTATAAAAATCTTTTAAAAATAGTAGACAAAAATAGCTTTTAATTTGTATCAATATACTATATTCTCCTAAATGATAACAAACATCCATAATCTACCAATTAACCAAAGACCACCCACACCACCTCTTGGGAATGTGGACATAGTAGTCTCCAAACTGCTTCCTGCTGTCTATGGACAAAGACATCCCCAGGGGTCCATGAAAAATTTTTGTGATCATGACCAAGTCCTAGGAAAACCAGCAGTAATCTTGGCTGATAGATATCACCTGTCAAGTTTCAGGAGGTCTCCCTTGATCAAACCTGATCCATATTATTCCTGAAGGAATCCACAGTCTCTCATCTCCTGTGGGAACAAAACTCCAAAGCGCTTTTGATTTCCATTTGAAAAATACATTTCTTGATTTCTTTTTTTTAAGTTAAGGCATTCCTAAAGTATCTAGATTGGTTCAATTTAGCTGTCCAGTTCACAATCCTGTGTCTCTTAGCAGCTGTTGTTGACTTAGCAACATTCAAAAAATTCAAAATCAACACAATACTATATAGGACCCAGACTTCCTGTGTATTTCCCATATCTACCTGGCTATTATTTTTTATTATTTTACTTCTCTCTTTAAAGACTATTTTTTAACTATTCATTTTTTCTGACTCTACCCTTTTTATTTTCTTAAACCTTTGCACTTTGTTAAATACACTGTAACCTGTTTAGAGGTTTTGCTGTCTGGACCTCTTTTTTTTGAAAATATTTTATTTTATTTTACAATATAATTCAACTTTACATATCAGCCATGGATTCCTCCATTCTCCCCACTCCCACCCCGCCCCCTCCCCCCAGCTCACCTCCCATTTCCATCTCCTCCAGGGCAAAGACTCCTCCAAGGATTGAGATCAACCTAGTGGACTCAGTCCAGGCAGGTCTAGTCCCCTCCTCCCAGGCTGAGCCAAGCGTCTCTGCTAAGCCCCAGGTTTCAAGCAGCCAATTCATGCACTGAGCTCAGGACCCGGTCCAACTGCCTGAATGCCTCCCAAACAGATCAAGCCAGTCAACTGTCTCATCCATTCAGAGGGCCTGATCCAGTTGGGGACCCCTTAGCCATCAGTTCACAGTTCATGTGTTTCCATTTGTTTGGCCACTTGTCCCTGTATTCCATCCATCCCTGGTCCCAACAACTCTTGCTCACATAAACCCTCGTCCTTCTCGCCAACTGGACTCCCGGAGCTCCACCTGGGGCCTGACCTTGGATATCTGCATCCAGTTCCCTCAGTCATTGGATGGAGTTTCTAGCACAACAATTAAGGTGTTTGGCCATCCTATCACCAGAGTAGGTCAGTTCAGGCTATTTCTCCACTATTGCCAGCAGTCTATTGTGGAGGCATCTTTGTGGATTTTTGTGGGCCTCTCTAGCACTTTGCTTCTTCCTATTCTCATGTGGTCTTCATTTATCATGAACATTCCTTGTGTTCCCTCTCTGTTCTTGATCCAGTTAGGATCTCCCACTCCCCCAAGTTCCCTTTCCCTCACCTCTCGCCCCTCATTACCCCCACTCACGTCCAGACTGTTCATGTAGATCTCATCCATTTCTCCGTCATTGGGCGATCCCAGTGTCTTTCTTGGGGTCCTGTTTTCCAGGTAGCCTTCCTGGTGTTGTGAGTAGCCATCCAGTCATCCTTGTTCCACAACTAGTATTCTCCTATGAGTGGGTACATACTGTGTTTGTCTTTCTGAGTCTGGGTTACCTCACTCAGTAGGATTTTCTCTAGATCCATCCATTTGCCTGCAAACCTCATGATGTCGTTGTTTTTCTCTGCTGAGTAGTATTCCATTGTGTATATGTACCACATTTTATTTATCCATTCTTCGGTTGAAGGGCATCTAGGTTGTTTCCAGGTTCTGGCTATTACAAACAATGCTGATATGAACATAGCTGAGCAAGTGCCCTTGTGGTATGATTGAGCATTCCTTGGGTATATGCCCAAGAGTGGTATAGCTGGATCTTGGGGGAGATTGATTTCCAATTTTCTAAGAAAGCGCCATATTGATTTCCAAAGTGTCTGTACCAGCTTGCATTCCCACCAGCAGTGGAGGAGAGTTCCCCTAGCTCCACATCCTCTCCAGCACAAGGTGTCTTCAGTGTTTTTGATCTTAGCCATTCTGACTGGTGTAAGGTGGTATCTCAGAGTTGTTTTGATTTGCATTTCCCTGATAATTAGGGATGTTGAGCAATTCCTTAAATGTCTTTCAGCCATTTGTGTTTTCTCTGCTGAGAATTCTCTGTTTAGTTCTATAGCCCATTTCTTAATTGGACTGTTGGGCATTTTGATGTCTAATTTCTTGAGTTCCTTATATATTCTGGATATCAGTCCTCTGTCAGATGTGGGGTTGGTGAAGACCTTTTCCCATTCTGTGGGCTGTCGCTTTGCCTTGTTGACCATATCCTTTGCTCTACAAAAGCTTCTCAGTTTCAAGAGGTCCCATTGATTGATTGTTTCTCTCAGTGTCTGAGCTACTGGTGTTATATTTAGGAAGGGATCTCCTATGCCAATGCATTCAAGACTACTTCCTACTTTCTCTTCTAGCAGGTTCAGAGTAGCTGGATTTATGTTGAGGTCTTTGATCCACTTGGACTTAAGTTTTGTGCACGGTGATAGCACAGGCCAGTAGGATTTGCTGAAGGAGGCAGAGGCAGGTGGATCTGGAATTCGAGGACAGCCTGGACTTCTTTTACTGTAAATCTCTAGTCTTTTTTGACTGCATGAGCAAACTTTAGACTGCTAAGCTACACCTGAATCCTCCACATGGCTCTCTTGGCTGTCTCTACCTGCTTCTCCAGCTGTGAGAGCCAGCCTAAAACCCACAGCCTGGTTGGAGGTCCGTTTGACCAGGAACTGCATTCAACCTTCTTAGAGCTCTAGAATGTGATGTTTGCACTGTGGCAGGAGTTTTTACTTAATTTTTTGTTCCTACCAAATGTACTTACTGCACAAGGACTTGCCTTAGGACAGAAACTCTTAGAGAAGCCTATCCCCCCTCCTCTCTTTTTCTCAGCTTTCTTAAGCCCTACATGGAAATTTAGCCCCACACTGGACGCCAAAGTGTTGTTCAGCTTTCTACTGCCACAAGTTGGACATGAAAATGTTGTGATTGTTTTTTACACTTTTGGGGGCCCACCACCCAGCTCCCAAATAAATCACACATGGAGGCTTATTCTTAGTTATGAATGCCCAGCCTTAGTGTAGCTTGTTTCTAACCAGATTTTCTTAACTTTAAATTATCTCATTACCTTTTGTCTCTGGGATTTTTTTCTTTTATTACTTCTGTATATCTTACTTTCACTCTTACTTCACGGCTGTGTGGTTGGGTGGCTGGCCCCTGGCATCCTTCTCTCCTTGTTCTCTTGCTCCTCTTTTTTCTTCTCCTCCCAGATTTCTCATTCTATTTATTCCCTTTGCCTGTCAGCCCTGCCTAGCCTTTCTCCTGCCTTATTATTGGCCCTTCAGCTCCTTATTAGACCATCAGTTATTTTAGACAGGCACAGCTTCAGAGAGTTAAACAAATGCAACATAAAAGAATGCAACACATCTTTGCATCATTAAACAAATGTTCCACAGCATAAACAAATGTAACACACCTTAAAATAATATTCTATAGTTACTCTTGCAACACATCCTCTCCAGCATGAGCTGTCATTTGTGTCTTTGATCTTAGCCATTCTGATGTGTGTAAGATGGAATCTCAGAGTTGCTTTGATTTGCATTTCCCTGATGGCTAAGGATATTGAACTTCTCAAGCGTTTCTTGGCCATTTGAGATTCTTCTGTTGAGAATTCTGTTTAGATCTGTAACACATATTTTAATTGGACTATTTGGTTTGTTGGTATCTCATTTCTTGAATTCTTTATATATTTTAGAAATCAACCCTCTGTCAAATATGGGGTTGGTGAAGATCATTTCCCATTCTGTAGGCTGCTGTTTTGTCCTACTGATGGTGTCCTTTGTCTTACAGAAACTTTTCAATTTCATGAGGTCCCATTTTTTAATTGTTGATCATAGTGCCTGTGTTGTTGGTGTTTGGTTCAGAAAGTTGTCTCCTGTGCCAATGCATTTGAAATTATTTCCCACTTTCTTTTCTATCATGCTCAGTGTATCTGGATCTATGTTGAGGTCCTTGATCCACCAAGGACTTGAGTTTTGTGCAGGGTGATAGATATGGATCTATGTGCATTCTTCTACATGCCAACATCCAGTCAAATCAGTACTGTTTGTTGAAAATGCTTTCTTTTTTTTCTATTGTATAATTTTGGCTTCTTTGTCAAAAATCAGGTGTATATAGGTATGTGGGTTTATGTCTGGCTCTTTGATTAATTCTATTGATCCACGTGTCTCTTTTTATGTCAATACTACAAGGTTTTTATGACTATAGCTCTGTAATAGAGCTTGAAATCAGGGATGGTAATACTTCTGGAAGTCCTTTTATTGTAGAAGATTGTTTTAGCTATTCTGGGTTTTTTTGTTTTTCTATAAGAAGTTGAGTAATGTTCTTTCAAGGTCTGCAAAGAATTGTGTTGGGATCTTAATGGGGATTGCACTGAATCTGTAGATTGCTTTTAGTAAAACAAGGTTGTCCATTCTCTCCATACCTATTTAATATAGTACTTAAAGTTCTAGCTTAAAGCAATAAGACAGCTAAAAGAAATCAAAGAGATACAAATTGGAAAAGGATATTTGCAGATGATATGATAGTATACATAAGTGACCCAAAAAACTCTACCAGGGAAATTCTATAGTCGATAAACATCTTTAGTCCATTGCCTGGATACAAGATTAACTCAAAAAAATCAGTAGTCCTCCTATATACAAATAATTAACTGGCTGAGAAAGAAATCAGAGACTCAATAACCTTTACAATAGCCTCAAATAATATAAAATATCTTGGTGTAACTCCAATGAAGCAAGTGAAAGACCTGTATGACAAAAACTTCAAGTCTTTGAAGAAAGAAACTGGAGAAGATATCAGAAGATAGAAAGATCTCCCATGCTCATGGATTGGTAGGAACATTCTTATCTTCCAAACTTCCACAGAACAACTCAAGGAGCCCTCAACACTTAACAGTTTTTCTAGCTCAAAGTTCTAAATCTCTCCACAATCCTCTCCCAAACATGGTCAGGTCTGTCACAGCCATACCCCATTAAACTGGTACTAATTTGTCTTAGTCAGGGTTTCCATTGCTATGGTGAAATACCATAGCCAAAAGCAAGTTGGAGAGGTATGGGTTTATTTGGCTTACACTTTCAGATCTCTGTTCACTATTAAAGGAAGTCAGGACATAAACTCAACAGGGCAAGAACCTGGAGACGGGAACTAATGGAGAGGCCAGGAAGGAGTGCTACTTATGGACTTGCTCCTCATAGCTTGCTAGATTTAGACTAGATTTAGACACACGATAGTTATGTAGCTGACAGCTTTCTCTATTATTTGGATATTGTGCTAAGCTGGATGGAAATAATCCATAGATGTCAATTGTCTGCTTTTTTTAAATGAAAGTGTCTTTTGTTTGCTTGCTGCTTTTTGGGGGGTTATGGGGGGCGGGGGGGGGGCTTGAGACAGGGTCTCTCTACAAAGCTCTGGCTATCCTGGAACTCAACATGTAGACCAGGCTAACTTAGAATTCACAGAGATCAGCCTACCTCTGCCTTCCAAATTCTGGTACTAAAGTCATGCATCATCATGCCCTACTTTAAAAGTCAAACCCATAACATCTAGAATGAGAAGATTTTGGTATTAGTGACTTGTGCTTTTAATATTTCAATGTCTGGGGTTGGAGGGATGGCTCAGAGGTTAAGAGCTCCTGTTGCTGTTCTAGAGAACCCAGGTTCAATTCCCAGCACCCATACCATGTAGCTCATAACAGTGTGTTACTCCAGGTCACAATAATTCAATGTCTCTGACTTCCTGGATCATTTGCACATATCCACATGCACACACGGAATAAAAATAATTTTTAAAATTCTTTAAGCAAATGGACCTAAGAAGTAGCCTGGTGAAACCATTGTAATATCTGACAAAATAGACTTCACACCAAATCTAATCAGAAGAGATAGGGAAGGACACTATTACTGTTTTATAAAACTTCAAGCCTAGAAAAATTTGATTAGTGATTGTGAATGAGAAAGGTATACTTATCAGAAATTTCAGAGAAATCAACTTTAAACTCTCTCTTAAAACATTTCTTCATTTCTCTAAAATGGCATTAGTCTTTATCTGCTGCCTCGATTATTTAGCTTTGTTTCTTTGAATTTGATACTAAAGCTAAAGTGTCATACATATGTTATATATATCATATGTAGATATATAGAGACATGTATTTTCAAAATACATTGACGTGTGTACTTACGTACACAGTGGGCTCTGACCTTGCTTTTATTTGTAGAGAAGCAGCAGTGTGAGCATGGTTTCTGTATCTATTTTGAAACAGTCATTGCATGTCTCTCTAAGAATTACGGCGTTTAGGTCTAAAGTCAGTTCTTGGTTCTCCATCGACTATCTGAGATATTGTGACAATTCCATCAATTAAATCACAATTACAGTCAGTGCCGTGATTCTGGAGAGCTTATGGGAATTACTAAATGCAAGCCCTCAGTCTCCAACAGGTAAGTAAGATACTGTAGCCATTCTGCCTGGGGCCACCTGCATGAGATGACGATCCTGTTTGGACTGATTGCCCAGAGTCTTCTCTATCCCCACCCCTGCCTCCTTCTCTGAATCACACACTTTGTGGAAAACTGCCATTTTCCACATACTGTAAGCTCCAATGTCTGCTTTTCCACTAGAGGAGTTAGTGAGGTCCCTGGAGGTATCCTACATCAGAGACGTTCCCTCATAGGTGAGCCTCCTGTGGCCTCCACACTCAGCGAACCATTTTTCCCAGCTTTAAATCCTAGGATTTGTACAGATCTGGAGCCATTTAAAATACCCTGTATGTCGCTTCTCTATTAGGCATGGATTTTTTTAAAAAAGGATGTTGAACATGGCTTTTGTTCATTTTCTTGCTGTTGTTTTGTTTATTTTTGTTTTTTGTTTTTTTAAGAGATGCATCCATTATGTAACCTAGGCTGGCCTCAAACTCACTGAGACCTTTTTGCTTCAGTCCTCAGATTGCTGAGATGGGATTACAGATGGCATGACCTGGGCTCCTTATATCTGCTCCTCCCTCTCTGGCCTGAGGACAGGAGAGAACAGAGAAGAGTAAGATTCCCAACAGACGTGTTACATTCTCTTCTGACAAACTGTGTCTAGTGCTGTAGCTGATGATTTTACTCTTGGGGGTCCAACACCCAGCTCCAAATAAATACATGGAGACTTATTCTTGGCTTGTTTCTAGCCAGCTTTTCTAACTTGAATTATCCTGTTTCTCTTTAACTATGTTTTCCTCTGAGCTTTTTACCTTTCTTTATTCTATGTATCTTTGTTTCCTTCTTACTCCATGGCTGACTGTGTGACTGGGGGCTGGCCCCTGGCATCCTCCTCTCCTTCTCCTTTTCTCTCTCCCCTCTCCCTTTTCCATGCTACATTTCTTCTCCTTATCCTCTCTCCCTGCCAGCCCTGCCTATTTCTCTCTCCTGTCTAGCTGTTGACCCTTCCACTGTTTAGTAGACCAATCAGGTGTCTTAGACAGTCAAAGTAACACAGTTTTAAGGAGTTTAACAAATACAACACAAAAGAATGCAACACATCTTTGCACCATTAAACAAATATTCCACAGCATAAATGAATGTAACACATCTTCAACTAATATTCCACAACATGGTATAGAGTAAAATGTAGACTTTGATTAGCTCACTAAATTTCACTCTCAGTTCAATATTTTCTCACACTTCAGTTCAGTAAAATAATTCTCCTGACCATATTTATCCTAGCCTCAATGAGATCTACATAGCCCTAACTATTGACATGGAGCAGTGGAGGGGTGTTTGGTGATAACAGGGAAGTAAAGCAGTTCCACAGTGACTGTGAATACTTATTACAGAAGCAATGTCAACAGAAAAAAAGTGAACTATTGTAGAGAGTGATAGTGCCTGAGAAACACCCGAAACTCTCCACTCTGGTGACACACCTCACCTTGTTCTAGTGAGACTGAAATACTGCAAACGTGGGAGTGGCCATCATTATCCTAGTAACAGAGATTGAAATAACCTGGTTGAGGATTCAAGCGGTTTCTTCTGCTTCTCTTTTGATTCAGTCAGCTCCTTCACACCCTCCCAAAATGCCAGTGCAAATTTCCTGAAGTGGCTTCTGTTGTCTGAAGCTGAACAATAGGAATCACCATTTTGCAGTGTCATTTAGGAGACAATTGGCTCCTGAAAATCACTGCTGGATCCACGGACTGTGAATTCTGTTAGTTTTGCATAGATAATTTATCCTGTTTCTCTGTTCACTTCTTGGAAGCTTGCAGATAGACTTCTTTCAGGATTGCTGTGGGCAGCTTCAAGCTGGGGTGCCACATGACTCAAGAGCAGTAGCTCAGGGAAGAGCACACCAGTGGTGGGCCAGTGCCAACAGCCTGCCCTGAACACATACATAAAGTAAAATGATAGGGACTCTACAGGTTCCGTTTAGGAATATATATGCACATATAAAGACATATGTGCGTGCAATAACAATTAATGACAAAAGAGGCCATGAGTCTGAAGGAAATGGAAGAGGGATATATGGAAGGATTTAGAAGGAGTAAAAGGAAGAGAGGAGAGTAACTAAATTACAATCTCAGAAGTTTAAAAAAAGGGAAAAATAGAGTCAAAAGAATCACAATCTCACAAATGAATGACAACAAGAAAAGCACCACCCTTGGCCCCCTTCATTCGCATCGTTTCAGTTTGAGATGACACAGTTGCCTCTTACCATGATCTGCTTCTTTTACGCTGAAGTAGATAAATATAAAACCAGAACTTCTATAAAGAGAGTGATGATGAATTTTCACTTCAGCCTGTTAAGAACATGACTCCTTTCCAATTTGCTCTGCTGTTGTCTGAAGCAGACCCTAAAGAATCAATTGTAGAAATATAAAACTTGTATTCAATAAAATAAGTATCAAAATTTGTTTGATCAGAGTCCCTTTAAACTTGATAATTGTATATAATTGAAATATGAAACATCATTGTAAGTCAGATTATCATGAACATTTGTACAATTTTTTTTCCCTCTGAAAGTTACTGTCATTGCGCTCTTTTCTTTATATTTTACCTCTTCAGTGGCACTCACTAATGATAAATGACCCAATGACTTGTGCTGGCTTCTAACATGAAAGTCACCAAAATGCCTTTTCCCTGGAGAGCAATTATTCTAGGGAACAATATCCCTACCTGGGGCATTGACGTCCCAAAGGTTGGCGGTTAAACTTGCAGTTGTTATTTGTGAAAAAGTCCAGAATGCCAAGGTCTGAACTGCTGGGGACTGTGTGTGTAGTTTCATTTTACTAGAAACAACTCATTTCTTTTCTGTCTTTGCTCACAGAGGTTTTTGAGTAACAGGAAAATCACAAGCTTGCCATAGCTGTGTTCTTATTTAAATCCAATGTCACTCCACCACAAGTCACAGATCTTCTAGCTTTTAGTTTGTGAAATTATACTAATGATATAAATCAATAAAGATATTGAACTATATAGAGGGAGTCAGATGTTCATCTGTTTTGATATTACAATGAAGCAAGACAATTAGAAAACGTAGCATATGCATTTTGAAATAGGAAAAAATTTCTGAGTTCAAGTCCAGCCTGGTGTACAGAGAGAGTTCCAGCACAGCCGAAGCCACACAGTGAAACCCTGTCATGAAAAACCAAAAAATAAAATTAAATTAAATTAAAAAAAGAATTTCAAAAAATATAAATTCTTTCAAGTAAATTATCTCCTATTAGCATAATCTCCTTGACTGAATAATATCCTGAATATTTAGGTCAGGATAAGATTATAAATAAAGGCAAACTCATTAGACATGTGAAATCTAAAGAAGCCATGAAATATTTAACACTGAGGGAAACTTTACTCACTTTTCATATGTATTTATAAAAGCAATGATGCTTGTGTAATGAATTCATAAGTAAAAATATTACTTTTATCCTTACAACAGCTATGAAAGACAGAAGTAACACTAATGTTACACAAGAATTATATATTGTTTTTAGTAAAATAAACACATTGATACACTAAAGAGTAATGAAGGACCAAAGCAAATGATAAATAGGAAAATCATGTCTTAAGAAGATGGAGAATCGCTGTCAACATGTGGCCCACAAACAGGGGGACACTAATTTTGAGGTGAGTTTCCAATAATGAATACAATATGAATAAGAGAAAAAGAGAGAGAAAGGAAGGGATAGAGATTAACTCAAGACAAAAAATTTGAAACAGATACAGAATGATCTGTAGAAGAGTGGGTGGAAAATGGGCTCCCCTGGGCTTAGAGGAAATGCTTGGCTACTTTAGAAAGCAGATTTAGATGAGAACAACCCAGACATCCCCAAAGAAGTGTTTGGACTGCCCAGTGGCTGTGAAACTGACAGGTCCCTGATCTGAAGCCAGAGCAAAGGATGATGGAGTGGAGGCAGGGGAATGAGCCTGAAGGCTCTCCCAGTCATTTACGTCTAAGGTGATGAAAGCTGGAGGTCCTGAGAAAGCTGAGAGAGTGAAGTGGGGCAAAGATGAAGGAATGGTAAGTCTTGGAGACAGGTCATAATTAGAAGATGAAAGAGTGAAGAAAGTAAAAGATGACTCAAAATTTTCTAGTCTCATCCACATGACTAGAAGAATAATAGCATCTCTGAGAGATATAGTGAAGTTAAGACTGGATAAATTTGATATAATAGAAAGACAGTTCAGTGGCAACACCCTGCAAAAGTTATTAATATATCTCAAGAGAACCCTTGAAAGTCCAAGCTACGTGCTTATATATGTGTACATATATGACAACCATTGAAGAAATTCAAATGTGTGTGTATTTAGTATGTGTATGTGTGTGTATATGTGTGTGTGTGTGTGTGTGAAATAAACTGAAAAACAAGTGACCTAAATTAATTTTAATTTTGGCATAAGTAAAATAAAATAGTTTTTAGACATTCCATTTATTAAAATGAAATACTAAAGTAACTCCTGAGTCATGTTTGAGCTCCTTGATATATCAACTTTTTCCTTGAGCAGGAAATAATAACTTGGCTTTTTCTCATCTAAAAAATGGTAAACCTTTTTATGTAAATTATGTTTTATACTTGTAAAAGATTACCAATTAGTGGATCAGTCACTAGGTGAAAAATCTTTTTGGTGTGTTTGTATGTAGTACTACCCTTACTGTTACAAAGATATGTATGTAGTATGCAAACTACATATAATAGGTTCTGACCAATAGTCATGTTTGCACTTGGCACTTATTGCTAAAAACCTCATCTAGCCAGCTATGGGGACTTCTGTCTGAGGACTGCTAAGCATATCTCTAAGACCAAGTCTTAGCCCACTGCTGTCTAAACTAGAGTGCAATACAGCTCAATGTTTCCTTGCCTGCTTCTTATATTATGGAGAGCAAACTGGTAGGATGAAGTATAGTGACACTAAGAGCCATGTGAAAGGGCTGAGAAGGGTGTGCATTCCTTCCCTATTGAGTCAGATTTTAGCCACTATACTATGCATTAATGCTTCTGCTGCAATCAAGAAGTTACTGAATATAAAAGTATCAGAAAAATCAGAGAGAAAAATTAAGAAGAATAAATCATGGGGAAGGGAAAAATTAAAGACATCCCTTTCCATCCTCATGGAGTGCTGAATTTGGTTTTTTTATTTTTATGTTTTGATCCAATGAAGATTGACTCTAGGGTCTCCTATGACATATACTAGGCAAACACCTTACCACAGAGTTACATATCCAGTTCAAGGAGAACTCCAAAGCTGCTCCCTACACTTGGATGTGACACTCCAAATTCTCATCCCATAGTCTTTGATTCTTGAGTTCTGTTGTGTCTACTTTATCTAGCTTTATATGATCTTTAGTTCAGACATTAAAGGCACTTCCTTTAGTCTAGATCCTAGCTTCTTAAACTGTGTATCATGACCCCATATTCTGTACAAGGATGTGTAACTGAAAGTTACATCAATGACCAAAATTCAGCCAAATTCAGTAGTGAATTCAGTAGTGAATCAGAGATCTCTCGGGTGATGCTCTGTTGTATCACATGACATCGCTGCAGCCTTGGCTCTGAACACATTACAGTTTGCACTGTGCATGCTGTCACACCTTGCAGCACTCGTGACCACTGCCCGGAACGTCTCAAATCATATTCAAGTCTATCAGATGTTAGGAATGGTAGTGATTTTATTGTACATTCAGTTTTCTGCTCTTATAGAAACATGATGATTTAATTATGGGAGTTAAACAATCTTAATATGTTCCTGCTCTCATTCTTTAGCATGTAAATATCAAATCCTCAGCTCTTTAGATTGTATTGTGTTAGAACTTTAGATTTCAATATTTGCTGATTGGGTTGCTTACTTGAGTTTCATTTTTTTTAATTATTAAATAAATTTTAGGATGGAAGTAGAGCAGAGATTCCAAACATTTCTTAAATAGTCATAAACTTACTTCTGGCATTTTATACTACATATTTGTGTGAAATGGAATTCTCAGCATTGGTGATCATAAAATCAAACTATCAATCAACTCTGGAAAACATGAAGACTCTCTGTATCCACCAAAGCTCCAGCCAAGATTTAATTTACTAGTAATAATAACAAAGCAAATCTAGCTCATTAATATGCAAATTTATATCAATCTTTAGTAAATGGTAAAATTATATGCATGCTGAAGAATTGTCTTAAACATTTCTTTATGATTATTACTAGTAAATGTGTGTTTTACATACCTATGTTTTATATCTATGTACCCCAGATCCCATAAATATATCATGGGCAACAATGAATAGAAAATATTTAAGAAATACTGGCCGAGAGAAAAGGGCAGTCTTTTTATTATTGTTATACTTTATCACCATCCAGCAGGACACTGAGAGATAGAACAATAAGAAACAAATGAGATGGACTGTTGTGATGGCTCAGTGGGTAAAAGCATTTGCCACACAAGCCTGGTGACCTGAGTTCAGTCCCGGGAGCCCACATAAAGGTGGAAGGAGGGAACTGACTCCACAAAGTATCCTCTGATCCCCACAGGCATGCTGTGGTACATGAGCCTCTGCATGCCTACACATACACATACACACAAGTGCAGAAATGCACAGAAACATGCACATGCACAGACATAGTAATAATAAAATAAAATAAATTCAAACATGAGGAAAAACTGAAAAAGTGTTGGTTTTCTGCCCTTCACACTGTGTGTGACCCTCTGGAACTCAAAGGTCTCTTTATAAATGAAATAAAAGAAATTTATGTCACTAAAAACTTTAATTTTAATTTTCTGTTTTTCTCTGTTATTACGTACATTGTAAATACTTTTCAGCACTTAAGTTGGAAGACTTTATTATCACTGTTATGTTCAGGTTTTATTTCATGTTTAAAAATCTAAACTAGAACTAGTAATTATGTTTTCTCTTCTCTTGATTTTTAAATTTAATATCATATTTTCTCTACAGTTCTGTGTGGGAGATAGTGATGAACCACAATGGAAATGAACCTAATTTATGTCTCATCTCCACCACAGTGACGGAGGAAACCACTTTTTTATGGTCCTTTTATGCTCATGCCTTTCCTGAAATCCCACTACCTCATTGTAAACTGAGGATAACAATATTTATATTACAGAGCTCAGGTCAACATTAGATTGAGCAATATGCTTAGAACACATGATACTTATTATTATTAGATAAAATCTTTAAAATTCTACGACATTTTCATTTGACAGTCACAAATGAATTTTGGACATGGGATGTCCTCAATGGTAGATGGCATAATGATATTAGGAAATCAGACCACATTACAAATGAAATATTAGTCTTGAATCAAGAAATTCCTGATTCTGTAAAGATTATTTAAAGGAGTATTTAATTTCGTAGGCAATGTCTCAAACATCCCACACTGGTCTCAAACTCTCTATGTAGCTAAGGATGACCTTCAATGCTGCCATACATCCATTTCAGGACTTTGGATGAGGATGTCCATAGCCTTATAAATGCTTAACAAACTATCAATTGAGCTATATCCACAACTCCAAGTGATATTTTGACAGTAAACAAAAAACGAACAAGAATGGAGTGAACTGGTGTCTAGAATTTCACACAAATGAGCAGACACTGTGAAGTTCTCGAAGATGAATCAGTAAAGCGATCATTACCCACTTTACTATTCTCTCTTCGGAGGCTGCACCTTCTCTTCCCTGGCTGTCCTCTCCTGTATACTTCAACAGCACCATAAACACATCATAAAGTGGCGTCAGGAGAACAGACCAAGAGATGTTCCCAGGTACCAGCTCTGGTGGGTACAAAAAAGAAAGGTAATTTAACTGAAAAGAAATTCATGACTGCATTAATAAATGTAGCTTTATTTCTTGTTGATCTTTAAAACAATAAGGCTTAAAATAGGGTGGTTATGCCTGTACACACCTGCAATCCAAGGCAGAAGGTACAGTGTTACTAGTTTGAGGTTAGTCTGGATTATGAATGGACACAGTAACCACCTCAAAAAACCCTTTAGTTCATAGCATAAAAATAATTCAATACCAGAAATGTTTTTATATTTGGAAATGTTAATTTGATGTAAAAATAAAATTAAAAATTTCATTAGAATTTAAAATATAAAGTTTTAGTAATTGAACAATATTTATGTATTTCTTTTAAATAAATTTCACCTCAGTTTTGCTAAATGTATGACCTTCCTGTAATAATTTCTATATTTAATGAATAAGACACATGATTGCATGTTTATTCATTTGAATTAATATTATTTTCTCTATTTAGTCTCACCCTGAAGGGAAAAAATCCAGCTTTGTATTATGATTTCTCTCATACAATGTTTTATACAAATTATTTACAAACATAGTACTATATTCTCTAGCTACCAACACTGTCAAAACAAAGTAAAAAACTTCCAACTTCCTCTATTTCAGACTCTTGCACATGTAATTTCTTTCATGCAGTGTCAATTACAAAAGCATCATTTATGGTGTTCTGAGATAGTACAGAAAGTGTATAGACACTGGAGTACGGCAGCTACTCAAATATCGGGTTTCCTCCCAGACTTAGTTTCCTATGGCTTTCCCTATGAAATAGAACTAATGATGCCATGCTGACCACAGTGAGCTGTTGGGAGCAATAAAAAGGGCAGTTCATGAGAAGAGTTAGAACATGACCTAGTGAAACTGTCTTGAGCACTTCAAGACACATGGTACTGCCATGAAACCCAGAGGTTGGAAACGGGTGCAGGTGTATACATATGTACACATGTGTACACACACACACACACACACACACACACACACATCACCACTACCCCTAGCACAACCATGACCATTTCCCTTCCTTCTTGCCACAATGATACATGAAACCACAATTTAAGAAGCACATAAACATGAAAAGTCATAGAGCTGAATTAACTTTCTCTGTGGATTTCCCACAGCGTACTCTGCCACTCAAGCCTCACTCTGCAAGGCAGGGACAAGAGTTCCTTTCCATACTTGGCTGCAGAGTGAGGAAAAAGAGTCACCTCGGATTCTGATCAGATGGTTTGTAACAACCTCCACTCGGGTCTCATTTAGAATAGAGCAGGCTCCAAGGTAAAGCCAGTCTGTTTGGTACACTTCCCAAAACATATTAAATTGAACATTAGAGAAAGAAATCCTGGGACACCAGCAGGAATGCCTCGTTGCCGCACTGCTGTGGGGTTATTGGTGGTCTGCAGCACCTTCATGCTCACTAAAGAGACCTTCTCAGACTTTTAAAAATAGTTTCATCTAGAACTGGAATGGAGATCTGACTCCCTGAGAAAAGAGCAAGGTGGGGGAAGTATGTTTCCGTATGTTGTCACATCAGAAACACTGAAGTTATTTTGGGGAACTCCGCACACATTTATGACAAAATATATTTAAAATGCTATAATCCTTTTAGTTTTGTATTTTCTGAAGTTGGGCTTGCCATGAAGAAAATATGTGTGCTATAAACTAAAACCGGAATAAAGGATTTTTGGTTTTTGTTTTCGTTTTTTCCTAATGAATTAAAAAACAAGCGGTACCACACTCAGAATGCCCTTTGTCTCTCTTGGGTGCAGGCTGAGATACTCTGACATGTGCTTACAGTGGGCAGTGCGAGACACTGAACTTACCCCACCAGTTTCTACAGATCATGTGGCCGGCCCCAACCCTTACGATGACACAGCAATGCTTGTAGATGCAACAGGGGACTTTTTAAAGTATTATTTATAGTCTGGAGTCTGTCTCTAATTGAGGGGGGAACAGCAAGTGAAAGAGAGTGCTACTCTCTTTCACAAGTGAGGCAATGTGTATCTGGAGGCTCAACCCTGTCACCAAGGCCTGAGACAGTGACACACAATACAACGCAGTGAGCTCCCATTAGCAGACTGCTGGCGATTAGGCAAAGATGACAACACAGTACTGAGTCAAAGTCCAGCTTTTCTGAAATTTTGTGAGGGAAACCAGAGGCTGACTGAGTCATCAAATCTGTTCATTCTGCTCTTCAATGATTACTAATGCTAATTAAAAAGTACACCATGTAAATAGAAACAGTAGACATGAGTCACCACAGACAGCTCTGCTGACTTGTGAAAAGCAATTGGCAACCTCCATTCAGGGTCCTACCAGTTAGATGGCTTTTCAGATTCTCCATCATTTGATAAGACCCTCAGAGCTAGCATTATCACATCTTCATGAAGGAATACTACAGAAACATTACTTGATCAACATAACAAACATAAGTGCACTATGGAAATATATCTGTCTGGCTCAAAATAACCTTTGCACAAGCCAAAATGGCAATCAGTGTACAACCGTTGCTGCAGTCACACTGGATATTAAAAACACTGTGCCACATGATAACCTGATGTTGTGTCTGTCGGGGATTGTCATGGAGATCAAAACCATAACTTGAGGTAAAAATCAAAAAATCTAAACTGGAGAGAATTTACCATGCTATACAAACAGGGTACACTATGAAGTTACTTATAGCTCAGATCATCATTGCACCTGCTGATTCTTCCTGGGACAAAAAATTTCTATTTTCAAAGCACCCCCAGACAAATTGTCAACACCAGTTTTCATTGTTTGCTATTCTATAGCTCATTCTTTTCTCTTTTACATAATTTCCGTGACAATGAACTCTAGACATAGGATACAAATAAGTATTCATTTCTTTGGCAAAGGAAAAAAAATGTAGCAAACAAAAAACGGTAATAGAAGCAGTTTGCATCCTGAGTGGCTGGTAAATCATTTAGTGTGTGTTGCCATTACTGGGGAACAATTGAATGTGTTCAACCTCACAACAAGGATGACACAACGACCTGACTGAATGATTTACGTCTTAGCTCAGATTCCCTGAGCCTCCATCCATGTGCACTAACAGGACTCTTCAGAGTAGCTATAGCTTAGAAGCGTTTTCCAGTACTTTGAATATCTACCGTAGTGTGACCCATGTGTTTACTTGCTCACCAGCTGGGGGTGGTTTTTGGGAGGTGGCATGGTCTTTTGGAAGTGAGATCATTCGCCCGCCTTCTCTCTCATCCCTTCTCTTTCTCTTCTTGCATTCTTCTCACCACAGCATGGGAAGGATGCTCCACTGGCGCGCTCCTGTTATCACAAACTGTCTCGGCACAAATCCAGAGCAACAGAACCAATTGATTGGGAACTGAAATCTCTGAAAGTGTGGGCTTATAAATTGAGTCTTTTAGGTATTTTGTTACACATATGAAAAACTGACTGCTACACTTTTGATTTCTCAGCAATATTATTTTTATTTAAGTGCATTGTTGCCACATTTGATTTTGTCCTGTGCTAGCTAGCATCGATTTTGCTTCCTCACAGGATGATTTCTCACACAATAGCATGACTTACAAAGCAATAGTTCCTTATGTATAAAATTAAATGACATGTGACCAACCTGTATGTTTTTTTTCCATCACACATGCCTTGAAAAGTCATTCTTATTTTACTGATAAAAAATCAATTTCAGTTAAGTTCAATGATGTGCCCAAAGTCAAACTGAATTTTAAAAATCAAAAATTATATATTAGGGATCAATTTAAAAAACAGTGCTTCCATCTCTAGGAATATTGTCTTGTGTTTTTATACTTCAACATCTAAAGGACTGCGTTAATTACAGCTCTACAGCCCCTTAGCTCCCCTACCTCATCTTCATGTATTGCTATACCATCACTAGATACACATGCTAGTCTTTTAATACACATGTCTGGTCCAAAACAGCATTTTAAACTTCAACACTTACTGAATTTTTAATGTAACTCATGATATATTTATCAGAAAAGTACACATTACATGGAAGATGGGGCAGGAAGTGACTTACACACAAGTACATATAGTAGAATACACACTCTTATACCACCATCGTTTGTAAAACTCAGACAAATATTTTAATCTGAAAATGAAAGAAGTCAGCTTCCCACTTTCCTAATTTTTCTCCTATCTTTTTCACCCGTGATAAAAAAAAAGACAAATTACTGAAAGTGTTTTGCGACAAAACAATTACGACAATTTGCAAACACAAAGTTGGTTTATCTCTGTGATTCTCCAGTTGAAAATATGTGAAGCATTTATTTTATTTTGTCAATTTTTTAGCCAATGTTAATTGTTTAGCCAATGGAATGTACATGCCATGGTACATGGGTGGATGTCAAAGAATGACTGCTGAGTCTTTGCCCCCCTTACATCATCCTTGTCCATCAGGCTTGGTGGAAAGTACCACTGAGCCACTGGCTGACCCATATATAACCATTAAAAATTTTTTCCAGTAAGAAAAAGTAAGGCAGAACCACCCACCTACAAACAGTATTATCAGCTATCTCCATCACTGCAAGATGCTTCCACTAAGTCTAAGTCATAATCTAGGGAACTGGAAGAAACTATGTTAAGAAGTCAAGAGAGAAAGAATTGTGACAACAAGGAAAATAGGACAAAAAAAGAAAAACCTTCAGAACTTTATAAAAAGGACTGTCATTACATCAAGCATGAGCTTGATGGGAAAAGCAAATAAATATCTGTCACCATTCAGGAATACCTAGACTTCATTAATATTTGTTGTCTTTGAAAATGATCATTTCACCAAGGTCTTCTGACCTGGGAGACAGAGGCAGGAAAATCAGGAGTTCAAGGCCAGCCTCTGCTACAGAGTGAGTCTGAGGCAAACCTGGGCTATAAAAAAGAAAAAAAAATCTGAAAAGCAAAAATTGGTAAATTTAAATAAATATGAAACACATATGTCCTTTAAAGTATAAGACCTCATGTTCTGTACAATATTGATGACGTAGCTAAGAGGTAAATTTCCATTGTCCACAATGTCTCTAGGCACTAGTCCAACAATGAAAGCAGCATCACTAACCCTCACATCCTGTTGAGTTCTCAATAATTTGTAACAAGCATCAGTGGAACTGGACCAATGTCAAGGAACTACTATGATTCAGAGACAAGTTTAAACAAATGATTCATCGACCTTCTGATTAATATTTTATCACTCAGGGAGTCTGTAACATATTGTGCTCTTCAGTTTGATGCCTCTATCCTTAATCTGAGGGTATCTTCCAAGGGCCTTTGATTGAGGTCTTTTATTTATCTCAGAGACTTGTTCTGAAGTGCATTCTACCTGAACCTTGGGGACCAAAGTCAGAAGGAAGGAACTTTATAAAAATCAATTTAAAAAATCTTTAAAGTATCCATCATGGCCTGGCATGGTGGTGTGTACTCTTAATCTCGGTTCTCAGGAGGCAGACCAGATAGATCTCCCTGAGTTTGTTGCCAGCCTGGTCTACAGAGCCAGTTGCAGTACATCAAGCACTGCATAGAAAGACCTTGTCTCAAAAAGAAACAAAAATAACAAACAGAAAATAAAAATATCCATTATGGAAATTTTCAGGGAATCTATTTGTGTAACTCTGGTATAGAAACAAATGAGCTTAATCAGAACACAAAGGAAATGGTGTCTAATGTTCTAGAGAAGTGAACGGTCGAGGGAGACTTAAGAAAACACTGACATTTGTTGTTGTTTGTTTTTATTCTTTTGAGTGGCCCGCCACCCAGCTCCCAAATAAATCACACACAGAGGTTTATTCTTACTTATAAATGCCCAGCCTTAGCTTGGCTTGTTTCTTATTAGCTTTCCTTAACTTTAAATTATTCCATCTATCTTTTGCCTCTGGACTTTTCCTGTTCTCTTACTTCTGTAAATCTTACTCTTACTATTATTCTGTGTCTGGCTGTGTAGCTCGGTGACTGGGTGGCTGGCCCCTGATGTCCACCTCCTCCTTCCTCTCTACTTTCTTGATCTTTTCTCCTCCCAGATTCTTCCTTCTATATATTCTCTCTGCCTGCCAGCCGCACCTATTCTTTCTCCTGCCTCACTATTGGCCATTGAGCTCTTTATAAGACCATCAGGTGTTTTAGACAGGCACAGTAACACAGCTTCACAGCATTAAACAAATGCAACATAAACAAAAGTAACACACCTTAAAATAATATTCTACATCAGAAGTTATGGCTTGATTTTAAAACACACAGTAAAATTTAATTTTAGGTGAAAGTAGCAAAACAAGCTACTTGTGTCCTGAAATAATATTTAAGCTGATGGGTATAGCTGTGGCTAAAGCAATTTCTATAGTCCTTAGATATAATAACATTTTTTCTGGCAATGGACATTTTTCTGAATAACTTGGGTTGAGACTACATCATTTGTAACCAGCAGAGTCTGGATTAACAGATCATGTCTTTCTGCCACTATATTGTGATGTACAAATTGCATAGTGTGTTCTGTGACAGGACTTGAGACAAAATGCATTCTCAATTTCATGTATAATTAAAAAGGAATAAATGGTGTGCTGAATAATTGTAAGTCAACTTAACACAAGCTAAAATCATCTGAGAGGAGGGAACCACAATTAAGAAAAAGCTTTAATAAGATGTTGCTGTGAGCCGGAGCGGTGGCGCAGAGGTTAGGAGCGCTGCATGTGCTTCCAGAGGTCCCAGGTTCAAGTCCCCACTGTCTGCTCGATCCATAGATCTGAAAAAAAAAAAAAAAAGATGTTGCTGTAGGGAAGCCTGCAAGGGAATGTTCTTAATTAGCGGCTGATGGGGGAGAGCCCAGCACATTGTTGGTGGTGCCAACCCTGGGCTGGTGGTCCTGAGTTCTATAAGAAGCAGGCTGAACAAGCACTGAGGAGCAAGCCAGTAGGCAGCACCCCTTCATGGCCTCTGCATCAACTTCTGCCTCCATGTTCCTGCCTTGTGTGAGTTCCTATTATGACTTCCCTCAATAATGGACTATAATGTGGAAGTGTAAGCAAATAAACCCTTTCCTCCCCAACTTGCTTTTGGTAATGGTGTTTCATCGCAGCAACAGAACTGTTAACTAAAACAAACTGGATGGATGGATGGATGGATGGATGGATGGATGGATGGATGGATGGATGGGTGGATGGATGAATGGATGGGTGGGTGGGTGGATGGATGGGTGGATGGGTGGATGATGGGTGGATGGATGAGTAGATGGGTGGGTGGATGTGTGAATGGATGGATGGATGGGTAGATGGGTGATAACTGGATGAAGAAACAAACACTGGGAAAAGGTGTAATTCATGCTCTAGCAGACTAAGTATAACAAAAATTTGTTGTCTTTGATCTACAACAAACAAAAATCACCCATGAGAGAATTCCCTGGTTATTTTCAAATTACTACATTTCACTATACTGCTCATAGTAGGGTATAGTCCCTCAGAACTGTGAGGCCAGCTTCCAGAGTTAGGGTGCACTTAGCAAACATCTCGGGTAATTAAGCTCTTTGTTTACTTCTTGACACCAAATGACATCCTTCAGACCCTAAAGTGATCTTAAATGGCGCCCGTGGTGGTGGCTCTGTCTGTTTCACCAGGATCGAGTTTCATGTTCCAATCAGACTCCCCATTAACAATCCTTCCCTGGACAGCACAGAGCTAACGGTGTGATGAGAGTGTTGGCTGCTGGCTCAGGCAGGTCTGCAGGTCTGCACATGTGGATTCTATTTTCAAAGCTATGATTGATTTACTTCCCCACAACGGCTAGCCCTCTATTCTCCCATATGATGCTTATCAGCAAAATAGTGTCTGCTTAACTCATTTATTAGAAAAGGTAACTATTCAGAAATTTAAAATTACTTCCCATGAACAACATTTGCCTATTTTTAGCACAGTATGGTTCTGCATATGAGATATTCTAATATGAATATTTAAAATTTAGATAATTACTTAGCATCTTAAGAATTCAAGATTCATTTTTTAAGAAAACCAACTTCTTTTGATAATTTGATATTTTTATTTTGAGTCCTCTTAGTCCTCTCAATCATTATCTCTACTATTAATTAGTAAAATATCTTTTAAAGATAAGTTGTTCATAAACATTATCCAGGATTTTTTGTGAACTGCACCCTCATCAGACAGAGAAAAATGAATATTTGAAATTTACTTACTTGACTTATTTAGTCTTGAATTTGATTCTATAATTATCAGTTTCACATGTTCACATAAATGTCATTAAATTATATGTAGTAATATGTAAATATGTATAATGCACATGTATGAGTCTACAAACTACTAGAAACAATAATATTCATCTGGGATTTTTCTTTTGACAGTATACAAATATGACTTGGCTTGTGGTAGAAAGAAATGGTATAAACCATGGAAAGCAATTAAAAAGTTCTGATTATTGATGGACTGTCAAGTCCATATCAAGCATAGATAATCTCAGGAAATACTTTACAATACTGGAATTAGGCAATATAAGAAATTACAGGAAACATGGTCAAAATATAATGCTGGAATTAGGTAAGAGAAGAAATCATAGGAAATATGGGCACTCAAAAATATTCTTAGTTTTGGAATTTTTAATCTAGCTATTGCTGTACAGATTAGGAAATGACTCTGATAACTTGTTTTTTATTTCCATAGTATAGGACCATAAACTAATATCATCATTGTTTGTTCTGGAGTTCCCTGGGAGACTGTTTAGGCCTGGCATGCTGAGGAGTGTGTTAATTCAATGACCAGTTGCTTCTCCAGCTGTCTTAGTCAGTGTTTGCTGCTGAGTATCATTTTTGTTCTGTTTTTTGGGTTTTTTTTTTTTTTTTTTTTTTTTTTTTTTACTGATAATTCCAGTTTTTACTTTAAGATAGCTTCCATGTCTTCTACATTCCTATACTTTTACATAAATACGTGAAAATATTTAAATTACTCTGTCTCTGTAATTTTTTTATTTTATAATTACGTGGTTTTTTCTCATTGACTCTCTTATTTATCAGTACTGTTTTGTTGATTTCTCATTCGTCTACTTGTATTCCTTATTCCTTTTTCTTTTTCTATTTTTTTTTGGGGGGGTTGTTTTTTGAGACAGAGTTTCTCTGTGTAACTGCCCTGGCTATCCTGGAACTTACTCTGTAGACCAGGCTGGACTCAAACTCATAGAGATCCACCTGCCTCTGCCTCCCGAGTGCTGGGATTAAAGGCATGTACCACTACATCCGGACCTTCTTCCTTTTTCTTTAGCTTCATTCTGTATGTAATTGTATATTCTGTTAAATTTTAACTTCTTCATGCTTACTATGTATCAAATAGCAGAAAAGCACAAGGCCATGAATTTTATCTTAGTCATTTTTAGCTCTGTTTCATGTGTATTTTGGGGGGTAGATTCTTTTTGAGTATTTATATCTATTTTATATTTGTTTCTTTTACATATGTACTGAACTGGTCATCATTTGTCCTAGACAAGTGTGTAAAATAATTGTGAGCAACTCATAAAAACTATAATTGGGGGAAATATGAAAACATAATTAAACATTAAAGGATGTATACATAGGTGAAGAAGTATATATATATATATATATATATATATATATATATATGTTCCTGTAAACACATAAACATACATATGTATTCATGTTCTATATGTAAAGTATTGATTTCATAATTTATTATGGTGCTATTTGTTTTATACCACAGTCTGGAATGTGCTGTCTAAAATTACCATTACTGGAAAATGTGTTAAAGTAATCTGAGAAGTGTTAGTCTGGTGAATACTCAGATTCGTTTTGCTGATAGAATTTTTATCAATATTATTAATTACCACATACATTTATTTCCTCTTGGCTGCTTGATTCTTTTTTGAGGAAGATTTCTTGTGTCCATTTCATGTTTCTGCTGTTGATAGAGATGTTTATGGGAAGTGACAACTGTCGCTTTATAAATTTGATTGCTGCGCCTTTCACAATGCATTCTGTAATTCATGCATATTCATAAGTAAAATATTAATGATGCATTTAATATAAGTCGTCTTCTCCTCAATATGCCTTAAAGATATTCTTTCCATCATGCTTTTTGTTTTAGGATATGTATATTCATTTCTCATGCTTTTTGTTTTAGGATATGTATATTCATGTCTTGCTAATTCTGTGGTGACAGGAGTTTGGTCCTCATCTTATTTCCTTTTCTGTACAGACTCTAATTCCTGTTTCATTATTTCATCCTTAGTTTACTGTTCATTTCTTTGATTTCATGTTCAGTTTGCATTTCCTCTGTATTTGACAATATCTTTGGAGGAAATACTTTTTTAATGTCTTGTGTAAATTCTACAAGAAGTTGATTTTACACTTAAGTTCTTGCAATCACTGCATCCTTTTTCACGGCTGTCGGGGGAGCTTTCACCTTTGGCATCGTTAATGTGGGTAAGTTACATTTGGATATTTTTGTCCAGGTATGGTTTATGTAGGTCTCTGTAGTTCTAAAAGTTCATTATAACAGACTTATTGGTGTCAGTCTTAGAGCATCTTGTCTTAGGAATGACTACTAGTCTGTCTGCATGTTCATGATCAGATTAGATAGGAAGCATATGTCATTTCATACCAGTTGTATGTTGACATAACTGGAGATTTGGATCCCTGATGTTTACTAAGTGAAGTTTAAAACCAAGTTTGACATTTTCCTAGTTCAATAGTGGATGCATTCGAATATATTTGAACTTAAATCAAAATTAAATCATGAAGGCTTCATCTCCCCTGGTTTCAGACAGAATCCTTCACAAATCTTTTGCCAACAGGATTCTTTCTCAGGCCATGGGGGAAAGCAGCTGAATTCAACACTAGCTTTCTTTAAAGCCTTGCCGAGTCACAGAGCCTTGTCCACTCACAGAAGGTCTGTGTACGTCACATTCTCAGTGTTGTTTTCTGCCTGGCCACTGCATCCTTGCTGTGGACCATTCCTCTTCCTCACTATCACAATCCACAGGAAACAAGCTTATTTGTATTTGGTAAAGAACTCTCTGCTCCCATTAGCGATCTGCCCTCACAGAGTTAATCACCTTAGAAAAAAGGCTTTCAATTGTTTAACCTAAAATAATTTTATTTTCCGCAGCTAAGTCACAAACCTGGGAGGTAAAACTTTTGAAATAAAATTTCCCATTATCCACAAGTGTTGAATCACCAGAGTACTCATTTTATTCTGAAAATATCTAGTTTTATTTTGATACATAATGATAATGAGCCAAGACATAAAATAAAATCAGCTTTGTATTTTGAAATGTCGTAGGCTAGAATTTTGGTAATGTCAAACACGACCCTTTTTTTCTTTTTCTATTTTGCCTTTCTAACTCATTTATCCTGGTCAAACCAAAATATCATTTTAGTTCATGTGGTAGTTAATTGTGAACAGCATAGCTAGAGGATTTTTAGGGTCACCAGGTCCAGATGTGTGGTCATTAGTCACCACCGTATAACCCTCCTTCAATATTATAAATATGGATAAAATAAGGAAACACTTCAGCCGTCAACAAGATTAGTGTTCAAGACTAATAGGAGCCTGATTCCTGCTTTTCAACTTTGTTAACATTTAACCCTTTGAGGGCAGAGGATTTCACGTGAAGTAAATCTCTCCTTGCACACTCGCTCTTATTTTCTGAAGTTTATATACCTTCATTAATAGCATGCCCACTCACCAAAGGAGTGCAGGCGTGCTTTTAAGTATTTTAATACTTTACATCACACTTCATATCTTTTTCTTAACAACATATTGGAATGTTTAAGAAGGTGTTTTTGTTGGACAGTCGGGTAATTGTCTGATAAAGTGACAAATGTCTGTGGCTATGGAGCAGCCTATTTAAAAGAATTTATTGAACATATTGGGCTGATCTGTATGCTGTAAACAGTGGAAAGATTATTTCAAAACCTTTTTAGTACATTTTCCCTTCTTGATTATTTATGTGATTTAGAGGTAAAATAAATACTCTAACATTTTACGTCTTGCATGTAATATTTCTTATATAGTAAAACAGAAATAAAATCTTGCAACTGTCTGGTGCAAGCTGTACAATCCAGCTGCAGGAATAACCCATTTCTGTGACTGCATGATCCTCCAGTAAACAGGGTTAGAATGACACTAATCAGATAGTTATTCGGGCTTAATGAGATTTTCTTGACATTCAACTAATGTTAACTTCCTTTTTCTTATTTGCACAGATTTTGAAAAATATTCTTGCACATATGTTTGAAAATAAAGTATGTACTTGAAAAATGCATGAAACTTGGCTACGGATGCAAAGTAACTAAATTGTTTTGCTGCTATTTTGACATGATGTAACATCTGTGCTATTTAAGCCTTATTTTTTATAGAAATTCTATTATTATTAAATGAAGTGTCACCTTGGTCCCTATATGAAGATCTAGTTATTTATTTTTATATTTTTTTATTTTGGAGATTATAATTATGTCTTCATTCCTTTTCCTCCCTCCCAAACTTCCCATATATCTTTTCCTGCTCTCCTTCAAATTCATGGCCTCTTTTTTCATTAATTATTGCATGCATATGTATATATGTACATATATACATATAGTTCATATGATGTTACTTGTATGTATGCTTTCACTGGACACCTGTTTGGCACTGAACAACCAATTGATGAACTCTTCCTTGGGGAGGACACTTCTCCTGCTCTCAGATTTCCTCAGTTGCCTGTCGTTCTTTGTGTAGGGTTGAGGCCTCATCGGCTCTATTCCATCCAGTTTGACAAATCCATTGGTGGGTCCTTGTCCAGTTTGTATTTGGGAAGTCATGTTGGTGAGACTGAGTGTAGCTATGGCATTACTGGCAGGCACAATCCAATCTCATAACAACCTCCCTGCCCTTCCAGCTCTTATAATCAATCTTTCTACCTTTTCCATAATGTTTCTTTTCCTTCCTTCCTTCCTTCCTTCCTTTCTTCCTTCCTATCTTTCTTCCTTCCTATCTTTCTTCCTTCCTATCTTTCTTTTCTTTCTTTCTTTCTTTCTTTCTTTCTTTCTTTCTTTCTTTCTTTCTTTCTTTCTTTCTTTTTCCTTTTGGACAGGGTCTCACTAGGTGACCCTGGGAGATCTGAAACTCACTCCACAATCCAAGGTGGTGTCAGCTCAAAGAGATCCAGCTGCCTCTGCCTTCTGAGTTCTGGGATTAAAGGTATATGCCACCATGCCCAGCAAGGAACTACTTTTCCTCTTCTATGATTTTGTAAAGATAATTGAATTTTACCGTTTTCTTCAAAGTAAACATTTCGAGTTGTGAATTTATATGTGTGTGTGTGTGTGTGTGTGTGTGTGTG
>CABHPQ010138395.1:0-12283 GCA_902168405.1 Peromyscus aztecus | reverse complement strand
AAATGAGCATATGTGTGATTGCATTACAATGAGCTTTCTGAAAACATTTTTATTCTAGAATTATTAACATAGACCAGGCATGATGACCAGTGCTCTTAATTTCAGCACTTAATTGTCAGAAGGATGGAGGTCTCTGTGAGTTCTAGGCCATCCAGAGCTAGCTAATAAAACACTGTACCAAATTTCTCTGAGAATTTTATGCATAAGTACACTGCATTTATTTAATTTTCCTTCCAATTCATCTTGTGCCCCTCCCACACAACTTCCACTCAAATTCATGATTCTATAATTCTATTATAAAATATATATATAACACATTAGAATAATATAACTATATCATTCAAATTCTATAAAAATTACTACTATATATATAAACCTATTGAATTCCTTGAGTGTTGTTCAAATGTACATGTGTTTAGGGCTAATCACCTGGGATTTAAAAAAGTTGACTCTTCCTCCACCTGTTACCATTGATTACTTTTAGCTCTTAATCTAGGGTTAAGGTCTTGAGAGATTTCACCTATGCATGCTGGCACGCTGATTGGTATGGGAATGCTGCAGATCTTGCTAAGGTAACCAATATTGTTGAGATTTCATGAGTGAAGTATTCCTGTCACATCTAGGAGACACTATATTGTAGTAGAAATCCAGGTCTACTTACTCTTACAATCTTTCCTCCCCCTCTTCCATGATGTCCTCTGAGCTTTATGTATAGGGCTGTGTTGTAGATGAGTACCTCATGTGACTCATTATCTGCATCCAGTTGTGGATCTCTGTAGCAGTTTCTATCTCCTGCAAAAAGAAGCTTTTTTGATGAGAGGTAAAAGCTACATTTATCTGTGGGTGTAAAGATAAGAATTTATAATATATCTAGCAATCATAATGATTTTGAAAAAATGGCAGTAGTAGATTGTTCTGTAGGGTCATTACCTCTCTAGCCATAGGTAGTAAGCTAGGTCTACAATACCAAAATACCAAGCATAAGGTCCTTCCTATTGAGTGGGCATTAAGTATAATTAAGCTAGTTTTGGTTACCCCTAAATATAATCCTCACTATTGCACCATTGGGGGTATTATGCTGGGCCCATCACTGTTGTGGTTCACAGTATTTACAACTGGGTAGGACTACTGATTACTTTTCATCCTGAAAAGTTTGCAAAGGATCTTCCAATTTCATGAAAGCTAGTCCTCAGGGAGAACGCTTCCCGGTCATCACCAGTTCATTCAAGTCTGTGTCAATATATATGGCAACTTCAGAAAGAGGGTCTTTACCTTCAAGTTCTGGGAGGCAACCAAAGGCAAAAGCAATTAGCCTATATTGTTTTGGAGGTCTCTTGGATGCCCCGACCAAGAGCTCAAGGAAGAACTCCCTTGCCTAAGTTCTTTAAATTTTTTTCAAAATGTTTTTAATCAAAATCGAATTATAACAATTTCCCCCCTCCCTTTTCTTCCTCCAGTCCCTCCTATCTACCCTCCCTGAATTCCCCCGTTTCCTCAACTCTCAAGTTAATAACCTCTTTTTCTTTAATCATTATTGTTACATATATGTAAATGTATGTAAGTGCATGCACCAATATATATAAATTCAACCTGCTTAGTCCATCTTTTGGTGTGTTGTTACATAACTTATAGCTCCTGAGGGAAAGTTATCACCCCTTATGTAATAGCTCCATTTAACTATGTGTGTGTGTGTGTGTGTGTGTGTGTGTGTGTGTACACATACATATGTGTGTGTACAAATGTGGGGGGTGTTATCATGATTCTATTTAGTATATATGTAATATATATGGTTATCTATTGTTTGTGTCAATATAATTATGTGTGCATTGACATATAAATTAATATCAATCTCCATCAATATTCATTGACTCATAAATTTAAAAGATTCCCTAATGATACATTATCCCTGGAACTAGGCATATTGTGACAGTTTATAGAATGTACTATTATGAAGCTAAGGAAAATATATCACATTCTTTTTCAAATGTCAACCAAACACTTTATAGATTTTTATTTCATCATCTTCTCCTGTAAGTCTCTTAAATTATAAAGCCTTCAAATGTTTCCTCGGCATTAGATCATTTGCCTCAGGAGACTTTCCACCAGATAGACACAATGGATTCACACAGCCTGTTTCCCTATTTCATTCTTTAAACAGAACTGACAGCCTCCAAATAAAAAGACAATTTATTTGTTGGCATGTACATGTACTTTAAAAGAAAGACACATTTTCACATTATCACTTTAGAGAGGAACAAAATATGTTCTTTAGGAAGTAATTTTATGCTATCCCATTACAGAAAAGGAGGCAAGGTGAAATACTTGACATGGCAGATATCTATCACATGAAATGAATCTTTCCACAATAGGAAAGGGTGCTTAATATAAAAGAAACTGATGTATAATCTCAGTAGAGCTATCAGTCAGTTCATAATTCTCTGCTTAGCATATTTGGCATCTGAAAGCAAGCATGGGAGGACACACTCTGAGCATTATGGACTGGCTGAAGCCATGTTTATTAACTAGGGAGCAATAGGGTAAAATCAGAGCACAGATAGAACCTTCCTCATGAGAGGAATGGATTCGGTAAAGAACGTCTCTCCTGCTGCTTCTTGCCAAGTGAGATTCAAACTGGTTTTTTCCTTTTAACTTTACATTGACTATATAAATAGGATAATAACTCAAGGATGAGAAAACAAAATACAACACTAAGCTGAAAGAAGAGTATACCACAAGTTAGGAAATATAAGAAATAATTTTACTGCCTGTCCCTTATTGTGGGGAGGAAAAAAAGTATCATAATATAAACTTGTATTTTTAGTTACAAAAATCTTTCCTAGATGGCAAAGAAATGTTCTATCATGAAATGATAGCTTCTGTAGACTGAGTTCTACTTTCTTATGTAGTTTATGTAAATATTAGTTAATTTAATTTTGCCATTCAAATAAAGATATTATTTCTCTGCAGTGAAAATTGGAAAATTCCTCACAAAGACTTGTATATGTATCTTACTTCTTTATTTTAATAACAAAATATATTTTAATAGCAAATATACATTTAATAGCCAAGTGTATATCTAATTGTTTCCCAATCAGATCACATAAAATGGAAATTTTTTCTTTTTTATCATTATAACCAATTCAATAACTTTTTAAAAACTAGAAAATTGTTAAAATAGCAAGTCATAATTACTTGTGTAGTGTGTATGAAGAAGTAAAACTTTTACTTTTAATGTGTATCTCGAATGTGTAGCCCAACTTGTAAAGAGTTTGGAGACCATCATTCCTATCCGATTCTGAAGCAGTGGAGTACTGAGAGACATACTCTTCTGGATCTGCGAGAGGTCCAATTGCTGCCCCGCATGCATCTGTAGGGCAAGTTTTCTGGATATTCTGGCAGATCTAGAATATCACTACTTACCTAGAGCATAATCATGTGTGAACAGGTATATCTTAAATTTGAATTGATAAATTCCCAGAGGTAAAATGAAGACTAATTTGAGCGAAGAACTAAGCCTAGGCCAGATTTAGAGGAACCTCCCATATTTCTTTGAGTTTTCCTGATAAATGGCCAGCCACACTGTCTATGTAAGATTTGAGAAATACCTTCTGTCCTGATCAGTGGAAGGGATAAAGCAGTTGTTTTTTAATATGCCCAGAGCTCTCTGTTTTCCTTAAAATGCCTGGCTCCAAGGAAATTATTTTAACAGAGGCTAACTCATTGGGATTTTATGAGACCTTCACCAAACTGACAGACTGGAAACACCCAACTCAGAATCTCTAAAATACTGCGGCCTGGTCAACAGGACTCTATAACAATCCTCCTCTCTACCTTACCACCCTGCCCATAGTACCCCTGTGTAACTAAGTTATCAAAATACAGCTAAAAGTACTTCAGGGGTCAGACACTATTTAAAAAGTGTCCAGAAACCTGAAAGAAGACATGTAGGAGGAAACAATGTGGACACTAACAGAAACGTTAGCCCCTGACACCATACAGGAAACATAACCACAGCTGAACTCTAGCTGGAAACACAGGACAGCACACCATAGGCCTCTCAGTATCAGTTCCTATCTCCTAATTGTGTTGTCTGGCTTTCAAGTAATTGTTAGAACACAAGCTAGATAGCAAGAATCTCACTCTCAGGGGGGGAAGCAATCTTTAGCAGCAACATCGGATGGAGCAAAGCCTTTGAGGGTAACCAAACTTAGAGTTTAAAGTAGCTGTAATTAGTGTGCCTAGAGCCTGATTGAAGCAACAGACTACAAATGGACACTGTGAGTAGAAAGATGGAGAGTCTAAAAAGAGTAGAACGGAAAGGCTAGAAATGAAGAACAGTAATGAAAAGAATGATTTTGATGGATTCATCAGCAGGCTCATTCCAGGTAGACTCAACGAACTTCAATAAATATTACACAAACCTCTAAAACTGTAATGCAAAGAAAGGAAAGTATTTAAAGGAGAGAACAGGAACTGGAGAGGAGATTCCTCGGCCAATAAAGGCTACGTTCAAAACCAAAAATATAAAAAGAACAGAACATCTCCTATCTGGGGCTATCATAAAATGTGTAATATGTAAAATGGGAATAATAGAGGAGACAAAGAAAGAACATGCAGTGCTTTTATTTTTAATTACAATGGCTGAGAGTAAACAGATACAAAAACAGGACCAAGAAAGCTAAGCCAAAAACCAATAAAAACAGAAAGACAAGTTTCAAAGAAACCATCAGAGATAAGAACTATTTTTATCATTTGTAAAACAAAGGATTTCAATTATAATTCAGAAACACTTGACTCCTAGACTATAGTTCAGACCTAGAATATTCCCTCAAAGTTCTACTAAAAGTTGGTCTCCAAATTGGTGCCCTTGTGAAGTGGTGGAATCTTGGGAGGCAGGCATTGCGGGAAATTTTAGGTCACTGAGCACATGAAGGGTTGTGAGAATCCAGTGACTTTCTATCTCTTTTCCTTTCTGTCTTTCCCACTAGTGTGGTGACAGCTTTCCTACTCTGCCACCTGTTCCTCGCCATGATGTGCTGGTTCGCCGCGGGCCCAAAGCTGGAAGGGCCAGCAGGTCATGGACTAACACAAAGGTAGTACACGCACACCAGTACCAACCTTTCCTTTATAACATATTTTATTGCTGATATTTATTACAATAATAGAAATCAACTAAAAGACTATCCATCTGAAAGAGAATGGAAAAAAATTAATCTTAAAAAAAAAGAAAGAAAAAGTTTAATATAAAAAAAGAAAAAAAAACCCACCCATCCAAAAAGCTTTTTAATCTAAAAACTTTCTCAGAAAAACAGAAATAATGGAATTTTCAACAGTAAGTATATCATAGACAGTGTTAAAAAATAATTGCTTTAGAGAGAAAAAAATGTATGGGCCAGAAATTAGAGGAGTAAGAGAAAATAAAATGCAATTCTTTTACATTCCCAACTCTTACTTGAACTCACAGGTGTCAGGGTTGGTTGTTTATTTTCAAGGTATGAACAACAATGTACTTTGAGATTAAAGAAAATAAAAACAATAATAGGAATATCATAAGTTATGGGGAAGAAAAACAAGAATTAATCTGGTATAGAGTACTTGTCTTACCCATAAAGCAGTACAGAATTATTTGAAAGAGAATTTGTATTGATTATAAATTTTTTATTACAAACTCAAGGGCAAATGTAAACTTTATCATTTTAGGTGATATAATTTTTGTAATTTCTTCCATTCTATGTGATGGATATCTATATTGTGCTTTAGAAACTATGCATAGTTTAGAAAAACAAACTAAATGAAAAACTCAGGCACACGGAGATTGGTTAATTCACACAGCTTCTATGTGAAAATGCATGTCTTTTGTTTTGAAGAGAGGGTCTTATTTTGTAGAGCATTCTGGACTTCAACTTGTTATGTAGTGTAGGCTGACCTCTAACTTCTGACCATCCTGCCTCAGACCATGTGGAAAATGCATAGTTTTTTAAAATATAAGGTCTTCTTATTCTGTAGACCAGGCTGGCCTTCAACTTGTTATAAAACTCCAGATGGCCTCTAACTTGTAACCCTCCTGCTTCAATTTCCTAAATGCTAGAATTATGGATAAGAGCTACAATACCAGGCTTGATTTCAACCTGTCACTGTCAGCTTCTACCACAAGTTCGTGAGGCTTCTTGTTTTCCTTCATTTTTTTCCTTTGCTTTTATATTATACAAATGGATGTGTTGCCCACATGTATGCCTGTGAACCATGTGAATTCAGTGCCCACAGAGGTAAGAAAATAGCATCAGGTACCTTGAGACTGGAGTTACAGATGACTGGTAACCACCATATGGGTGCTAGGAATTGAACACTGGTCCTCCAGAAGAGCAACCAATGCTCTTAACCACTGAACCGTCTCTAGAGCCCCTTGTTTTGCTGTGAATTAACATAGAGTTAGATGTTTCCTTGTAGTATTTTGATATTTGCTTGGTTTGACCCCATTCCCCAGTTCCTTTCCCCATATTCCCAAAACACCTCCTCTCTTATGTCCTTCTCCCCTCTGTATTCCTCTTTGATATCACACCCTCCTCTGAAAAGACTCTCTTCTCCTCTCATGGGCCTCATTCTAGATTCATAATCCACACCCACAATTACTCTCATATAAACACATATATACAGAAATTATAAACTAGGACCACACATGAGAGAGAACATGAGTTATTTGTTTTTCTGAGCCAAAGTTACTTCACTTAATATATTTTCCAGTCCCTTCCATTTTCCTACAATTTTTATTATTTCATTTTTCTTAATAAAGTTCCTCATTCTACAATATCCCATTCATCTGTTGTCTTAGTTTGGGTTACTATTGCTATAATGAAATACCATAGCCAAAAAAAAAGCTGGGTAGGAAAGTGTTTATTTGAAATATACTTCCACACCCATAGTCAATCATTGAAGGAAGTCAGGGAACTCAAACAGGGCAGAAGCTGGTTCAGAGGTCATGAAAGGGTGCTGCTTACTGGCTTGCTCTCCATGGCTTGCTCAGCCTGCTTTCTTATAGAACTCAGGACCACCAACCCCAGGGTGGCCTCATACCACAATAGGCTGGACTCTCCCACAGCAGTCACTATCTAAGAAAATGCCCTAGAGGCTTGCATAAAGCCAAGTCTTATGGAGGCATTTTCTCAAGGGGGTCCTCTCCTCTCAGATGATGCTAGCCTGTGTCAAACTGACATAAAATTAGCCAGCACATCTGTTGATGGGCAGCTAGGCAGCTTCCATTTCCTTCCCATTATAAATACAGCAACAATAAACATGGGAAGTACTCTGGTAGCACAGAGTCCTCTGGATGATTATTTGGGAATGGTAAGCTGGATCATACAGTATCTCTAGCTCTAGTTTTTTTTTGTTTGTTTGTTTGTTTTGTTTTTTGATAAACATGCACACTGATTTCTATAGTGGTTGCACCAGGTCAGCATAGTTCCTTTCCCCCAAATCCTTACTAACATTTTTTGTCACTTCTTTTCTTTCTCTTTTTTTATATATTTATTTTTTGATGTGGAATATTCCTTTACACTGTGTGAATATATGTCACTGTGATCGGTTTAATAAAGAAGCTGACTGGCCAACAGCTAAACAGGATAAGGTGAAGTGGAGAGCCAAACGGAGAATGCTGGGAGAAAAAAAGGCAGAACTGGGGAGTCACAAGCCAGATGCAGAGGAATCAGAATGTGTAGAAAATGAGGTAACAAGCCATGAGCCATGTGGTAGAACTTAGATAAGAAATATGGGTTAATTTAAGTTATAAGAGCTAGTTAATAACAAGCCTAAGCTATTGGCCAAGTTTTTATAATATTAAGTTTCTCAGTGGTTATTTGGGAGTAGCTGTTGGCACAGGAAAACTCCACCTACACTTTGAATCATTGTTTTATTAATGATATACAATCTGGTTTGGAGAAGGAATTTTAAAGCAGTCTTAATCAATATTGCCATGAAGCCCACTGTTGTTGAACACTTTTGTAAATACTTTATAGCTAACCGAATTTATTCTTGTGAGAACTGTCTACTCAGTTCATTGTTCCATTTATCAATTGACAGTTTTGTTGTTGTGCTTACTTTTCACAATTTTTATATAATCTAGATATTAACCCCTTGTCTGAAATATAATTGTCAGATTTTTTTCCATTCTGTAAGTCTGTTCACTCTGCTAAGTTCTGTATATCACTTTTTAATTTTTGAAAGACCACTTGTTAGTTCTTGAGCTATGTCCTGTGCTGTTGACAATGTCCTTGCCTGGTACTGTACCTTAAAGCATGTTTCCCTCTAGCAGTTTCAATGTTTTCAGGTCTGAAATTAAGGTCTTTGTCCAATCCTTATTGTGCTCTCTATAGAGGAGAAATATGGGTATGGGCTTACTTTACTGAGAGCAAATGGAGGCCAGGAAATAACTCCACCATGAGAAACCTTCACTGCAAAAGTCTGAGCCAAACAGAAAGGGAATTCTAGGAAATCTAAAGTCAAATCAATTAAATTGATTTTTGTGCAAGACAAGAAAGACAGATTTAATTTCAGTCTTCCAAAGGTGGATATCCAGTTTTGCTAGCACCATTTGTTGAAAGGGTCATCTTTGTCAAAAATTGGGTGATCCAAATTCAGAGCAGAGTACCCGCAATGCCTTGGTGAGCACCATGCCAGGGTCACCACCATCAAGGCAATGAAGAACAAGATCCAGGTTCTGCAGCAGTAGGGGGATGCAGAAAGGAGGGCTGGATTCCTCCAGGAGGAACTGGAAGGAGAAAGGCAGCTGGGGAACATGTTGAAACTAAGTAGGCCTCCTGCGTGAGACTCGGGGAGTTGAAGAGGATATAGACTGCTCAGGAGCATCTGGCCACTGACCTGCAGAAGCAAAAGGAATCAGAACAGGCTGTTGATAAGAGTGAGAGAGGTGTGAAAGGGACTGCAAACAAAGCAATAAAGGATGAGAAAAGCTGGAAATCCAGTTTTAAAAAGAGAAGTACATTGTACAAGAGATTAATAGATAGGGAGTGTAAAGAGGTGGCTCCAAAGTTTGTGCTTGCAGAAGGAATGAAATGATTTGGTAAGAGTTGCCAAGAAATGGATGAGTATATCAGACTGACTGACCAAAATCTGAAGTGTCAGAATGCTGCTGAAGAAAAGCACTCTAAAAGAAGGAAATCTGCACTCCAGCCATGGAGGCAGGTCCCCCCACCTCTCCAAATCCAATCCCCTAGTCTCATCCCTGACTCTATAACAGAGTGCCTGCTGCAACCACCCTCCCCTCCAGTGGATCACTCGCATCCTTCCTCCCCACTCATCCTGTTTTCCCAACCACTAGCTCCAGCAAGCATTGCCTGTGAGCCTGCTAGCCATGCCTGCCAGAGAAGCAAGTAGGCCAGTGAAGGCAGGGAGAGCTTCAGTTCTTCACTCTCCCTCCTCCCCTCCAGTACCCCAGTCTCATCCTCAGCTCTGCAGCAGACTACCTGTTGTGGCTTCTCACTCTCTGCCCCCATTCCCAAGGGACTAAGCAGATCCTGGTGGAACACCCTGATTTCCTCCCACCTGTGGACTCCCACACTCTCCCAGCCCATCCTCATCACTAAGTGTCAGTACTCTGCTATGGATATTGCTCTGTATAAATAAAACACTGATTGGCCAGTAGCCAGACAGGAAGTATAGGTGGGACTAACAGAGAGGAGAATTGAGGGAACAGGAAGGCAGAGAGGGAGACACTGCCAGCCATCGATGACAAGCAACATGTGAAGATGCTGGTAAGCCACGAGCCACGTGGCAAGGTATAGATTTATAGAAATGGGTTAATTTAAGATATAAGAACAGTTAACAAGAAGCCTGAGCCATTAGGCCAAACAGTTTAAATAATATAAGCGTCTGTGTGTTTATTTTATACATGGGTTGTGAGACTGTGGGGGTTTGGTGGGACCTGGAGAGAAGCTCTCCAGCTATAGTACTCAATACCTAGAAATAGATTTTACTGGAAACCCTAGTGGTCACACTTCTCAGAATCCCAGAAGAATTCTCTACCAGACAAAACACAGCCACCACACACTCCTAAGAACCAGAAAGTGCAACAGAAACCAAGGAACAAAACATCTCCCCAACAAGGACAAGACTAGACATCATCACCAAGAATTATAATCTTCTCAAATGCAGATGCCTAAACACCAATCAACAGCAGCCAGTACAATGTGTATCCATTAGAGCCCAGCAATCTACCACAGCAGGCTTGAGCATTACAACATGACTGAAGCACAAGACAAAGACCTTAAAACATCCTTTATGAATATGATAGAGGTCATTAAGGGGGAAATTAATAAATCCCTAAAATAAATCTGTGAAAACACAAATAGTAGAAGGAAATGAATAAAAAACAGTTACAGACCTGAAAGTGGATATAGAATCAATAAGAAAATGCAAACTGAAAGAAATCAAGAAATGAAAAATGTTCGAACTCAAACAAGAAATTCAGAGGTAAACTTCACCAATAGATTATAAGAGATGGAAGAGAGAATCTCAGGCATTGAAGACATGATAGAAGAAATGGATACCTTGGTCAAAGAAAATGTTAAATCTGCAAAACTCCTGAGACAAAATATCCATTAAATCTGGATAATAAATAAATAATAAGGATAATATAAATAAATAATATAAATATTATTTATATAATAATATATAATATTAATATATAATAATATAATAAGGATAATATAAATAAATAAATAATATAAAATAAATAAATAATAAGGATAGTGGAAGGAGAAGAAACTCAGGTCAAAAGCACAGAAAACATTTTCAGTAAAATCACAAAAGAAAATTTCCCTAACCTAAAGAATGAGGTGCCTATCAGGGTACAAGATACCTGATACAGGGTACAAGATCAGAACACCAAATAAACTGGACCAGAAAAGAAAACCCCTTCAGCACCTAATAACTATGGTGGTTTGAATAAGAATGACCACCCTAGGCTCATAGATTTGAATACTCAGTCAGGGTACTCCTGATTTATTTAAAAAGATTAGGAAGTGTGGCATTTTCTTCCTGCTGTCTTCAGGTCCAGATGTAGAACTTTTAGCTACTTCTCTAGCACTATGTCTGTCTGCATGCTGACATACTCCCCACAAAGATAACAATGGACAAAATTTCTGAAACTACAGGAAAGCCTCAATTAAATGTTCTCCTTTGTAAGAGTAGCCTTGGTCATGGTGTCTCTTTATAGCATCAGAACACCAACTAAGAAAATAATCAAAACATTAAACATAAAGAACAACAACAAAAAAAAAAAAGACTGTGGAAAGCTGCAAGGGGAAAGGCGAAGTTACATATAAAAGCAGACCTACTAGAATAGCAGATGAATTTTCAAGGAAGACTCTAAAAGCCAGAAAGGTATAGACAGATGTTCTACTCTGAGGGACCACATATGCCAGCTGAGACTACTATACCCAGCAAAACTTTCAATCACAGTTGGTGAAGAAAATAAGACATTCCATCCTAAAACCAAATTTAAGCAATATCTAGCTACAAAAGCAGCTCTACAGAAGGCAGAAGGAAAACTCCAACCTAAGGAGGTTGACAACACCCAAGAAAATACAAGGAATGATAAATCTCAGACTGGCAAATCAAACGAGGGGAAACACACACAAAGATATATATATATATACATATATACATATATATAGAGAGAGAGACAGAGAGAGAGAGACAAAGAGAGACAGAGACAGAGAGAGACAGACAGACAGACAGACACAGAGAGACAGAGAGACAGAGAAAGAGAAAGGAATCCTAGAACTAACAGACATTGTAATCCAAATGGACCTAATAGATATGTATAGAACATTTTACCCAAACACAAAGAATAGACATTCTTGTCAGAACTTCATGGAACTTTCTCCAAAACTGACCAAATACATGGACACAAAGCAAGTCTAAACAGGTGCAAGAAAAACTGAAGTGAAGCTCTGAACCCTATCTGACCACCATGGATAAAAGCTGGATACAGACAACAATAATAACAACAGAAAACTCACAGAATCCTGGAAGCTCAACAACTGACTACTGAATGAAAACTGAGCTGAGACAGAAACTCAGGAGTCTGTAGTACTGAATGAAAAAGAATACACAACATTCCCAAACTCGTGGGACACCATGACAGCAGTTCATAGCACTAAGAGCCTATAAAAAAAATTTGGAGAGATCTCACAGTAACTTAACAGCACACCCGACTCTTCAAGAAAGAAAGAAAGAAAGAAAGAAAGAAAGAAAGAAAGAAAGAAAG
>CABHPQ010138390.1:0-14921 GCA_902168405.1 Peromyscus aztecus | reverse complement strand
GGCTCCCCTCATCTTCTCACGGCTCCCCTCATCTTCTCACGGCTCCCCTCATCTTCTCACGGCTCATGTTTCCATGGCTCCCCTCAGTCTCCTTAGCTCCCCTCAAGTCCCCTGGCTCACTCACCTGTTGTTGATCTTGTTCTTCTCAACTTGTTCGCGTTGGTGCTGGTTCCACTCCTCCAGGTCCTTTTTGGCTTTCTCTCGCCACTCCTGTTCAGTCACCTTAGAGGCAGCGTCTGTGAGCCCGGCAGGAGAGTGAGTACAACAACTTTTCTGTGGAGAGCAGCCACCCCAGATGCTCCACCCCTGGCCCCACCCTCAGCCAAGTGGGCCTGCCTGCACAGACCCCAAGGCATGCCACTCCCCATGTCCCAGAAGCCACCCCTGCTGGAACGGCTCTTCCCCAGCAGTGCCTCACCCAGCTCCTGCAGCCGTTTCCTCTGTTCCTCTCTCCACTTTCGGATGCTCTCGGGTTCCTGAGTCAGCCTGTCCGCCTGGGCAATCGCAGCATAGCCATCGGCGGGCCCGTTAGCCTCCTACAACGAAAGCACAGTGTTCCCAGCCCATCACGTCTGCACCAAGATAGCCCGTAAATCAGGCCACCCACCCCACCCTGCCGCCACCCAGTGACTGTACCTTTACACTCTGTGTTCCCTCTGCCAGCACCACTGCTCCCATGTGGCCTCAGGCAGGTCACTCAACCTCTCAGTGCCTGATCATTTCTCAAGGCCAGACAATTCATTTATACTCCCTTCTGTTCATCATAAAACAGGATACATTATAACACCCACTCCCATAGAGTTGATTCAAGAATGAAATGAGTTCTAAAACTAAATTTGGGGCTGAAGAGATGGCTCCATGGTTAAGAGCACTTGCTGCTCTTTCAGAGGACCCAAGTTCAGTTCCCAGCACCGATATGGGGGCTTACAACTGTCTGTAACTCCAGTTCCAATGGATCACATTGTGTGCTGGTGGTGCACATACATACATACATACAAGCAAAACACTCATCCACATAAAATAAAACTTTTTTAAAAAGCTGTAGACGTCATCTGTCTTGCACACAATGAGCCCCTTGTGCTACTACCATCATTAAATCTGTTACATTGTGCTACATGATACAACTTATTTTACACAGTCTAACATGACCTCATTACTGATGTGCTCATTTGTCCATCAGAGTGTCACCTCTGTGACAGCAGGGACCTTGTCTGTTACGTCGTGTACAGAGCCCACCATGGTGCCTGGCACACAGGAGACAACAGACACTGCCGAGTGAACATGCAGCCCAGAGGCAGGCAGAAGAAGCATGACTGCAGCCTTGCCATGGCATTGGGGAGGGGACGGCTGCAGTTAAGGGTTGTGGGATAGTTGTGCACCGTGCGAAGACGTACTTGTTGTGATTGGTGTGATAAAAAGCTGGATGGCCAGTATCTCGGCAGGATTTCCAGGAAGAGAAAGTCAGAGTAGGAGGAATTGAGGCGTGCAGGAGAAGCCAGGAGACATGGAGAAGAGACAGGAGGTGCAAGATGGAAGAGAGGAAACACCATGTGATAGAACATAGATGAATATAAATGGGTTGATTTAAGGGAACAAGCCTAAGCTGTAGGCCAAGTTGCATAATGAATCAGAAGTCTCCGTGTCATTACCTGGGAGCTGGTTGGTGGGACAGAAAAAGACTCATTACAGTTAAGAGCATGACTGCTTCTTCAGGGGACCCAGGTTTGGTTCCCAGCACCTACATGGCAGCTCACAACCTTTTGTCACTCCAGCTCCAGAGGACCTGACACCCTCTTTTGGCCCCTGTAGGCTCTGGGCATGACTTGCATTCAGGCTGTGGTGGTTTGAATGAGAACAACCCCTATATTATCATATATTTAAATGCTTGGTCCCCAGTGGGTAGAACTGTTTAGGAAGCATT
This sequence comes from Peromyscus aztecus, assembly GCA_902168405.1. NCBI lineage: Eukaryota > Metazoa > Chordata > Mammalia > Rodentia > Cricetidae > Peromyscus > Peromyscus aztecus. The sequence goes on along the minus strand of CABHPQ010138390.1, from coordinate 13,000 downwards.
AGAAGGTGTGGTCTTGTTGGAGGAGCTGTGTCACTGGGGGCTGGCTTGGAGATTTCAGAGCCCACCTCATTGCTAGTTAGCTCTCTGTGTCTCATGCTAGTGGCCCAAGATGTAAGCTCTCTGCTTCTGCTCCAGCACCATGCCTGCCTGCCTGCTGCCATACTCATTACCATGATGGTCACGGACTCTGACCCTCTGAAGCTGTAAACCCCAAATAAATTCTTTCTTCTCTAAGTTGCCTTGGCCATGGCATCTTATTACAGCAATAGAAAAATAACAAGACACAGGCAAAATACCCATACACATAAAATAATAAAACCGTGCTGTGGTAACTTGGGCTCTAAAGCCATACAGTCCCATTGCTGGAAGCTGGAAGACGTGTGTTTGGCTGGGTGGATTTCTCAACATATCACTCCTCACAGAAAATAGGACTCATAGTAAGATGGCCTCTCAGACCTGATGCTGGGATTTGATGGAACAGTATTTGCAAAGTATTTTTTTCCTTTGTGTAGAGACAGGGCCTCATGTAGCCCAGGATGGCCTAGAAATTGTTCTAACTGAAGTTAACCTTGAACTGATTATCCTGCCTCTACCTCAAGAGTGCAGGTTTCAGGTGTGTGCCAATCTACCAGGTTTATTCAGTGTTATGGATGAAACTCAAAGCTTTGTGCAGACTAAGCAATCACTCTACCACAGAGTGATGGCTCGGTGGGTCGTATTAGAATCTTTTTTTTTTTTTTTTGGTTTTTCGAGACAGGGTTTCTCTGTGTAGTTTTGGTGCCTGTCCTGGATCTCCCTCTGTAGTCCAGGCTGGCCTCGAACTCACAGAGATCCACCTAGCTCTGCCTCCTAAGTGCTGGGATTAAAGGCGTGCACCACTGCCGCCTGGCACCTTCTATTTATTTATTTGTATGTGCCAGAGAGAACCTGAGTGTGGAGGTCAGAGAGCAGCTTGAGGGAGTTGGTCCTCTTCTTCCACAGTGTGAGTTCTGGGATTGAACTTGGGTCCTCAGGCTTGGCCACAAGAGCCTTTGCTGCTTTGCCATCTCACCAGCCCATTACTGTCATTTTTCATTCCCATTGTACAGAAGAGAACACCAAGGCCAAGAGAGCTGGGTAGATGTAGTGGGGTTCAGATCTGGTGACAGTTGCTACAGCTTGGGACAGAAGTGTTGGGGGTTGTGCCCTTTGGGTCAGTATGGGTGGGGCACTTCTAGTCTGAGAGACCCTTTCTTCCTGAAGGATGGGAGTGTAGCTCCTGTCACCATGCCTGGCTGGTGCTCTGCCCTCCACTTTTCCTGTGGGCACTGACCCCACAGGGCTCCTGCAGTGCACCCTGCCTCCTTACTCCACCATAGGCATTTCCGCCTTGAGATCCCCTCCTCCCAGCATGTTCCAGGCCCTCCATTCCAGGTTCCTCCACCCCAGCGCCCCCATCACGGTCTTCTCCACCTCTACTCTCCACCCAAAACTCCCACTGTGCGGGGCAGGACCTACTCACATTACAGCTCCCTCTGTTCCCCCAGATCGCGGTTCCCTGCCCTCCTTCAAGCGTTTACCCAGCTGTCGGTATCGGTATCGCTGCTGTTGTTTACTGTCTTTCCCCGCAGGACAGCGTCTGGGAGCTCTGTCTCACCACTCTCCTGAGCACACAGTAGGTGCTCAATGAGCTGTGGCTGAATGCGCCAAGACCCCAGAGCTAGCAGTATGTGGCTGTGGGAGGGAAGGAACTTGGTAAGCAGTTCTGTGAAGCAGCAGGGCTCCACGGCAGGTGTGGAAGCAGTGAGGGCAGGGCCAGCCCTGGGCCAAGTGCCCAGGTCCAAACATGCCCAGCCCTTGCACCTAGGACTGGCTGATGCCTCTTTCCTACACAGAACCACACCTCATCAGACCGTGTTGTTGAAGCCAGAACCTTGTGTGTGTCCTTGATTTTTTCCCTTATCTGTCCCATGTTCAGTCTAACAGGAAACTGTTGGTACTCTCTAAAATGTGTCCCCAGGCAGATTACCTCCCTTTTTTTCCCTTTCAGCCCCTGGTGACTTTGTCCTGGATTCAATCCCCTTATGCAAAGTGACCCATGCAAAACCTAACTAAAATAATGTCCTGTCCAGTTTTAAAATGTCCCAAAAGCCAGGCATGGTGGTGCATACCTTTATTCCCAGCACTCAGGAGGATCTCTGAGTTTGAAGCCAGCCTGGTCTACAGAGTGAGTTCCAAGACAGCCAGGGCTGCACAGAGAAAGCCTGTCTCAAAAAACCAAAACACACACACACACACACACACACTACCACCACCACCACCACCAACAACAACAACAACAACAACAAAACCCAAAGGCTTTCCACTGTAATTTGAATAAAAATCCAAAGTGTCTGCTCTCTCCTGCTCCCTGATTTCTGTTTTGGTTAGTGCACTCTTGACACACTGTCCTTGAACAACTCATCTGGTACCTCCCCACCCCTAAATGTCCTAGTCTGGAGCTCTCTTCCCCTTAGATCTAGGGCTGCATCTTCACTGATCTTCTCTGTCTAATTCAGCCCAATGCTGGGAGAGAGCTCTCCCACTCACCATGGCGGCCACTGTTTGTTTTGTTTCTTAGTAATAGAATAAACTCAAGTCCACTGAGCTACATCCCAGGCCTGCCCCTCCCACTTTCTTTTTAAATTACATTGATTTATTTTATGTGTGTATGCACACACCATGGTGTAAATATGGAAGTCAGAGGATAACTTGCAGGAATTAATTCTCTCCTTCCACCATGTAGGTCCCAGGGATCAAACTCAGGTCATCAGGATTGAGGACAAGGTCCTTATGGTGAGCCATACTGCTACATTTCCCCTTCCTCCCTCCCTCCCTCCCTCCTTCCCTTCATCCCTCTCGCCCTCCCTTCCTTCCTATTTGAGACAGGATTGTGCTAAGTTTGGCCTTGAATTGTTGATCCTCCTGCCTCAGCCTCCAAGCAGCTGAGATTACAGGCTTTTGCCACCACCCTGGGCTCCAGCACTTTTCTAAGCAATTTCTCTACAGTTAGCCTTCCTTCTGTGCCTCCTCATCAGTCACTGATCCTGAACTAGGAAGTTATTTCCACAACGGTGGCCTCTGTATTGAACATATGCAGAGTTTTGTCTCTTGTCATTATTTCCTAAATAGTATCATGTAACAACTACTTACAAGGCAGTTACATTGTATCAGGGATTATTCATAATCTAGAGATAATTGAAAGTGCACAGGAGGATGAGTGTAAGAGAGAAGCAAGCTATACCATTTCCTCACACACCCTGCTGGAGATTGGACCTGGGGCCTTGGAAGTGTTCTAAGCCACACCACAACCCCAATACGTCACCATTTTATTACAATAACTTGAATCATTGGATTTTTTATATCTCCAGAGTTCTGGATGAATTCCATTTGGATCCCAGGGGATAACTGTATCTTATTGTCCTCAGAGCACGTGTTACTGTCTGAAATGGCTTGCTTGTTTACTTTTTTCCCTTCCCCCAGCCCTCTAGCCACTTAAAAAAGTATGCTCCACGGGGCTGGAGAGATGGTTCAGTGGTTAAGAGCACTGACTGCTTTTCCAGAGGACTCAGGTTCAATTCCCAGCACCCACATGGCAGCTCACAACTGTCTGTAACTACAGCTCTGGGGTTTTTGACACCCTCACACCGACATACATACAGGCAAAATACCAATGCACATAAAAATAAATAAATCATTTTTTAAAAAGTATGCTCCATAAAACTAGAGACTGACTACCTTCATACAGCATCCAGAGCAGGAGGGCCTAGATGAGGATTTATTGAGGCCAGGGACATAGCTCAATGGTAGAGTGCATCCCTAACAGTCACAAGACCCTGAGTTCAAGTTCAAACCCCAGTTCAACCAAAAGAACAAGGAGAAGGAAGAGAAGGAGTGGAAGGAAGAGATAACTTATTAAATCATATGTGTAGGTACTTATGGACAGGAATAAACAAGATACCCTGTCTTCTGGCAGCTTGAGATGGGGAGTCCCTCAGAGATGAGGACCACAGCTGATGGGGTGTACTGTAGTACAGGACAGGTAAGAGATCAGACAAAAAATGGCATGGCCATTCTTGTCTGAGGGAGAGAAGACGAAAGGACAGGGAAAAGGCATTGTAGGCTAAGATCCAGCTAAAGGACCAAGCAGGGCCGGTGCCTTCGGGGAAACTCTTAAGCCTGTGTAGGTGCTAGCCTATGCTAAGCCTGTGTAGGTGCTAGCCTATGCTAAGCCTATGTAGGTGCTAGCCTATGCTAAGCCTGTGTAGGAGCTAGCCTATGCTAAGCCTGTGTAGGTGCTAGCCTATGCTAAGCCTGTGTAGGTGCTAGCCTATGCTAAGCCTATGTAGGAGCTAGCCTATGCTAAGCCTGTGTAGGTGCTAACAGGTGTGGGAAGAAGAGTGAGGAGGCACTGGAGAAGCGCCCAGGGCAGCATCTCCTCCTGTCTGTGTTATTACACTTCCATCATCTCTAGAAACCTCACCTGAAGTTAGGATTCCAGAGCACTTGTGACTGAACGGATGTCTCTGATCGTTACAGTTCCCCTTAGAAAGTTTTATTGCCCTTGTTTTATAGGTAAGGGGACTCTAGTTCCAAAGTGCCATGGTCACCCTTGGCAAGCCAGGTTCAAATTGAGTAACTGGGTGTGGACATGCTTGCCACAGGACAGCTGACGGGAACTCTGCTGCTTCCGTCTGATGGCTCCTACGCTGCCCTTTGTCCCCTTGGTCCCCTCTGCCCACCGTCACCCCTGTGCTGGGGATTGAGTCCAGGCCCTATGCATGCTAGACAAATACTCCACCACCCAGCCACACACCCGGCCCCAGTCTAGCTGCTGGGAAGTGATCTTCTCAAGATCAGAGACTTGGTTCCTTCATGGTCCCTGCCTGTGAACATGCACACACACACACACACACACACACACACACACTTTGCTGCCTCCAGGCCACTCCTTAGCTCACTTAGTGAATAAGTCAGCAACTTATAAGAAGCTGCCATGGGCCAGGCAGTAGTGGCGCACGCCTTTAATCCCAGCACTCGGGAGGCAGAGGCAGGCAAATCTCTGTGAGTTCAAGGCCAGCCTGATCTACAAAGCGAGTTCCAGGAAAGGCACAAAGCTACACAGAGAAACCCCCGTCTGGGGGGGGGATTGGGGGGAGAAGCAGCTGCCATGGTTACAGAGTACTTTTCCCAACAACCCTGTGGGGACAGCAGACCAGGGCCTTCAATTCCAGTTTTACAAATGAGAAACCAGGCTCAGAAAGGTTAAGTCACTAACCCAAGGTCATCCAGCTGGGAAAGCCAGAATATGAATTGTAGGCTTCCACTGCTGTCTGTGGTGTGGGTATGAAGCCTGGGCAGCCCCTGGAGCAGGTTCTACTACACACCCAGGGCACAGTGTTCTACAGCACCTCCTGTACCTGGAGGTAGATGTGGCCTGTTCCAGGGCCAGAATATGAAGTCTGCCCAAGCTGGGACCACTTCCCACATCACACAAGAGGCCACTGATGTGCTGTGGTTGGGCGTTAGGTGTGACTCCCATCTAAGCAATCATATCAGCCCTGTGTCTGTTGCCCCTTGGGGCTTTGCTGACACATCCCTCTATACAGCAGACTCCACAGGCACTCTGGATGAGTCCTGAGCCAAATGTCGTATCTTCCGTTCCTTCATATATGCTGTTCCCTCAGCCAGGACCAGCAGTGCCTCCCTAGGCAGCCTTGAAACCTACTTCCTGCGTCACTTCCCTGTTGGGCTCCCGACTTCAGCCCCTGAAGTTACTGACTCCATGTAACTGGAACAGCCATTAAACCTCCTTAAGAATGGGGATAATAAAAGAAACTGCGTAATGGGGTATTGGGAGGATTAAGTAGGTTAATCCCTGTAAAGCTCTCAGTTGGTTTTGGATACAAAAACACTCAAGCTGTTAGATTTTTTTTAAGGGCCTCAAAATGTGCCCCATGCTAGCCTTGAACTTATGACCCTCCTGTCTCAGCATTACCCTCAAATCCAAGCTCCTGGGCTATCGTGACTTCTCTCCAGGTTTCTGTACTCCATTAGAAATGAACTCTGGGGACAAACACTCCATTGGCTTTGCCTTCACATCCACCACCGCAGCCCAGGCCTGGCCCACAAAGAATGTGAGCCGAGAAGTGAATGAACAAATGACTGATTATAAAGCCGGGGGAGGGCCCAGGAAAGGCGCTGGACATTGTATCAGAGAGGCCTGGCTTAAAGAGCCTGTTCTGCCATGCACTGGGTGATGACTGTTGAGAAAAATCCCTTCCCTGGGCAACTTTGATTGCAAAACTGTGAAATGAGAGTGACAGTATCCCACTCGAGGAAACTAGTGAGGCTCACGTAAAGCAACAGCCGTGGAGTCATCCTATGGCCCACTCACATAAAAAAAAAGTATGACTACTGAGCCACACTGTCATGTGGCTAGGGCCCTCACTACCTGACAGTGTGAGAACAGCAGGGTTGCTGGCGGGCAGGTCCTGAGAAATACTTCGCTGGCTTTTCTCCTGGTTGCTTTGGATTTATTTTCCTGTCTGTACCAGGAAGCATCAGAGGCCACACTGAGGCTCATCCATACCCATTTGAGCCTCCTAGGTAGGAGATGGGGTCACTTCTAGAAAGTGTAGCAACCCAGGGCTATAGAGGCCATACTAGTGTCAGAAGAAGTAAGAAGTACTCTGAACTCCACCAGAGCTCCATTGAGGAAAAGGCTAGGCATGGCCAGGAGCTGAAAGCAGGAGGCCACAGGCAGGCCAGCTGGTCTCCACCCAGCCTCCTGCCACACACCCCGCCCCTTCTGAGGGACTTCTTGCTGGCCAAGTGCATGCTGAAACTCCAGGGATGGCCAGGATGATGAGGTATATCCGCCTTTAGGCTTGAGCAGCTCAGACTAAGCCGGGCTGAGCTGTTGATTCCTCTAAGTAGCTCACAGGAGAGGAGCAGAGATGTAAGGGTTGGGGGGAAGAGGATTGATGCTGGAGGTTGGAAAGGAGACAAGTTCTACAGGGGCCCTCTTTCCCTGTCCCTGTCCCCATGGGGCCAGAGGAGCTGGAATAGGTGCTGCTAGGCTTCCCTTCAGACTGTTGGGCCTGAGGTTTGTAGCTGGTCACCCACATAGTCCACCAGGAAAGACTGAGACACAAAGGCTCTTGGATGTGCTGGGTTTGCACAGGCCAAGGCTTCCACCCTGCAATTGCATGCCAAATACTGCTGTGCTAGTCCTAAAGATAGTTTTCTGGGTCCAGCAGCAGAGTGAAGGACAGTTCAGAGTGTTCGCCCATGCAGGTAGGAAGAAGCTAAACTAAGTGAATGTCTCTTCCATGACCCTCCCTTGCCCAGGGGGATTCTAGGGCATCGTGGATGTGATGTCATTCACAAATCAATGTGCCTTATAACAGCAGAGAATAAGAATTACTGCTGAGACTGTGCTCTTCAGATCCCCAAATGGAAAGTGATGTTGGAGTGGGGGTTGGGGGTCAGGGTCAGGAGAGCCAGATCATCCAAGTGAGGAAAACTCCAGCAATGACTGATGTCACTCTGTGACATCTGTGAATCTCAAGCTGCTGTCAGTTGAAAAGTGAAAGTATGCTGCTCAGAATGTTCTAGATACTCTTGCAGTTCCAAGAGCTGCTCCAGCATGTCTACTTTAGAACAAAGACCGTTTGAGGCATTAAAATCCTTATAAGCATTCTTAGAGCCCAGAAATGGCCTGTCAAAAATCCTAACAGTACAAGAATAACACTGATTCCTTAGCTCTGCTGTACTCACCTGGACATGAGGCTGAGGGGTCCTAGGGAGAGACCTTTCTAACTCCCTGATGTTGAGTCATTTTCCAGAAATGGGGCTAGGCCAGTCTTCCTGTCTAAGGACAAGCCCATCCCACTTACATAAGAAAGTATTGTTTATTCTTCCAGGACTCAAGAGGCCAACTCCTCCACAGGGTGGGGCTCAGGAGATCAGGAAGCTGCAGGCCTCAACATCAGTGTCTTACCAAAGTTCACACAGTGGAGGCTAGGCCCCACCTAGACGTCTGGGGTTCTGGGGATGCCAATGGCATCTGCACTTTCTCAGTCTGTGTGTTTTTGTTTTGTTCTGTTCTGTTTTTGTGGAGATTTAACTTGGAGCTTCTCCACTGAGCTCCATCCCCAGACTATCTTTAACTACAGCACCCTCTACCCTCATCCACATTTCCCTGTGGTGGAAATAGGAAGCCAGGGCCTCTCAGTCTCAAGATTACCATCGTTTACAACTGGAATGCCTTTCCCAAATATTTTGTGCAAACAGTTAAAGAAATGAAAGTGATATGCCACGATGTTATATCATTCATTCTGCACATTGGTTTAATCATGGCATGTATGCCTATGGGGACAGGAAGCTCTGGTAGCCCTTTGTGACAGGAGCTTTGATTACCAGTCTACTGAGGCCCCTGATTTGGGACATTTGGGCTGTTTCTAGTTTGTCTCTGTTAGAAATCACCCTGCAGAGGATCTGGGGCTCCTTTCCCAGTTATCCACTTAAGAGAGACTCCAGATGTAATCTCCCAGTCAAAGAGTCCAGCCAGTTAAAGTACTCACTTCCAGTCAGGCCAGCCTCCACCAGAAGCACCTGCTTGGGCAGAGCTCTAATTCCTTTGTCCCATGTCACTCCTTCCTGAAGCTAGATACCCCTGAGGACAACCTGAGCGACTCGTCAGTCCCTGTCTCCAGTGGTTCCCTCCCCAACAGGACAAGAACGCAGTAACACAGCAAACAGTGAGCCCTGAGTGACCGCGGATGGAGACAAAAGCTACTGAGCCTGTGGCAGCCTGTCTCACCTCTGCTTACCTGAAACACATCTCCATTGACTGTAGTCCCCATGTCCTCGGAACCAGCTGGAAAGAGCAAGGAGACAGGATCATTCATGGTCCAGCTGACAAGCACAGGGTGCCCTATGGTGGCCTCTGGCCAGCCTGTGCATACACCGTGGGTATACCGACACCCTCCCCCACAAACATAATGGATATGTAAACAACGGAGACCCAGACCCTGACAGTTCCCTGTGTACCCACTGTCATACTTAATGTTTACTACAGCCCTATGTTAAAACTTAGTGACCCATTTTACAGATTCTCAAGTGGAGGCTCAGAAAGTCTATTGTGATTGCTCAAGATTACCTAGCCAGGGCACTGTTCCTTACCTACCTTAAGTCAGCTGTGGAGCTGGGACCTGGTAAGTAGACAGGGGTACTGCAGGCTTAGGGAGAGGCCACCAGGGATGAGGAAGAGAGGGGTCTGTGTCTCTGCATGTCCTGGTGGAACCTTGAGCAACCGCTCTGCCTGGGAGAGCAGGACTCACAGCTCCCCCTGGGCACACTTGGCCTATTTTCCTCTCTGTGCCCCTCCCAGGGCTTCCTTTTGCCTTCGCAGTGACTCCTCCCAACCCCTCTGTCCAATATCTAGTTAGTCACACATTACCTGGAGCTCCTGCTGCAACAGGGACCCTCAAAGTTGCCCGCCCCCTCACTCCTGCACCAGCCCAGCCTGTGCCCTCACCAGCTCATACCTACACACCTGCTTTTGGTTGGTCTGTCCTGCTAGTGGCAGACACTTAGAAGAGCACCATGGCTGTCTTCTTCAGAGCCATGCCCATGCAGGGGACCTGGGCCTTTGTACAAGTTGTCACTAGATGCTGAATAAACAAATGAATTCTTTTTTTCTTTTTTAAATGGTGTGCAACTCATTTAATGCATATTTTTCCCCAGCTAAGGGCTCCTGCATAGAGTGGGCGAACAGAGACAGTTGGCCAACTGAGAGCTGAATTGCTCTTTGGGGCTCATTGTAATTGGTACCTCTCTGAAAACTGTCATGCCTCCTAGCTGTGAGCTGAAGCAGGCCTTATGTAGTCACCACAGGAGGACAGGGCTGTGAAGAACAACAGTACTTCCGGCTTGAGCCTGGAAGTCTGAAGGGGGGTACTCAACCTAAAGTCAGTCATCTGCCACTGATATCAATTAGAACTTATTTACAGAGTCCAGCCGTGATTAATCCAGATTTCTAGGACAGCTCTCACCTCACCCACTCAGGGTTTCTACTGTACAGGAGGCCTGCTCTCTAAATGAGGGTGAGCCCAAAAGGGGATGAGTGGCAGCAGCCTCCTCAGAGGGGCTTCTTCTGGGCAGCTTCTCTACCTAGCCTTACCTTGCCAGGGTCCATTCCTGATGCTGTGTGCCTGTGGGAACAGCCTTTGGGAAAGTTGCACTACCTCTCTTGGCAAGGCTACATGAGTTTCCTGGTGCCCACCTCAGCCTCCAGAAAGATGGAGCATGGTCAGCCTCTTTGGGACCACACACACACCCCCACTCACAGAATCACCAGAGTCTAATCCACAGTGTTCTCTGGCTTTTACACGTCTTTGGTCCCGAGTCTACAACAGAGCCCACAGAACAAATACAGCAATGCAAGTCCTAAGGATAAGCTGTTCCCTGTGGGGCCTCCTCAGATGCCTGGCCCGTTTGGGAATCCAGAACATTCCCGTGACCTTCTGAGGCCCAGCAGGGGCAACAGGATTACACAGAGCTGGCCCATAAGTCAGTCAGGCTAAGAGCCCAGAGAACTGGGTGTGAAAGTGTAGACCATTTGGGCCCTACCCAAGGCTGATGAATGGAAACAAAGTGTCCATGGCTAAAACCTGCTGCAGATCTGCTTAGAGGGAAGGCTGCATTGGGCTCCCGGCTCAGGCCTACACCAGACAGGACTTTCTCCAGGGCCTACTGAGAGCCAGCATTAGTGAGCTCGGCATGGGAACTGCTCATCAGGAGACTCCATTGTCTAAGGGGAGGTCACTCGGAGGGGTGCCTTGGTGACTGCTGTAGGAGCCAGCTTCTTCCCAGCTCCCAGAAGGCCAAGGCCATTTCCCTCAGACCACCAAGGCCCCGCCACTCCCTGCAGCTCAGAGGAGGATGGCTGCCTAGCGCCACCGGCTAGGCTTAAGAACATCAGGTCCATTCTGTTTGGCCTGAACACCTGCTGAGCTCCACTCCTGAAGTACCTCCTTGTTCCCCCAAACTGCCACTCAGGAGGGCAGCTGGGCACCTGCAACATCAAATGTAGGAGTCTGGAAGACTCTCAGAGGGTCGTGTCCCTGGCAGCTTCCCCAAGGATTATCACCCACTGTTTCTCTACACATCATCTCATATCTAGGGCCAGGCAGTGCCCTACAGTCCAAATTGTAAGTCCCTGGAAAGACCACAGCTTGCTAAATCCCAGGCCCGTATGGCCATCCACAGCCTGAACTCCATCTGCCTTTCTCATGAGTTTCTAACGACCTGGGACCTCCTATAAGGGATGTATGTTCTCAAGGGGTAACTGGACAAGTGAGTTCCATGGAGGAACCTGAGCAGGTTCCCTGGGAAAACAAGGGCCCGTGCTGAGCAACTGAGAGCTGCTACTTTAGACCTGTACAGCTGGCTTGGTTAGGCCTCTGCTTCTCCTTGTCACATCCAATCATCTCCTAGGCAGACCTCCACAGTTAGTCTTTGGAATAACATAGTATGGAGCTAAGAGACCTGAAATCAAGTCCCAGACCTCACTCATGGCTGTGTGACCCTAGGCAAGATACTCAAACTCCAGTGTCTTCTTTTTAATTATTATTATTTACACTTTATTTATTCATTGTATGTGTGTGTGTGTGGTTTTGGTGCACACATGCACGTGAGGTATCTCTTATCTGTGGGTTCCAGGAACCAAACTCAGGTGTCACCAGGCGGATTCACCTTTACCCACTAAGCCATCCTGAAAACCCCTCAACTGGGGATGGCAACACAGCAAAACGTTAAATGGAAGAAATCTGACTCTTAGCGAACCTTGTGAACATATACCTATAATATTTACTTGCAACAAGCCCATTGAACCTTCCTAAAATTACAACAACAAAAATGAGAAACAAGGTCTATTAGGAGTGTACCCAGGAAAGTCCATGTTTTTTACTAAATATTTATAAGAAATTGTTTCTTGAGGAAGAAGTATAAATGATAAACATAACATTGCAGGAAACAGGTCCTGAACCCTTATGTCTGAAGCCATCCACAAAGGTCCTGGACCACCTTTGTGAATCCACTAAACAGTTAACCAACAGGAAGGGTAGGACTCTTGGCCCTTTGCGTCCCTGTCCAGACTTAGAGCCCGACGCATGGAAGACTGTGCGGTCAGGGGACGAAGGACTCAGAATCGGACAGAAGGGGTTTAATTCTTGGTTGCTACTTCCTAGTTGTTTTAATAGTGTGCCTTTTGAGGCTTCCCGTGGGCAGTTCTGAAATGGGTTCAGTAACGTCTGTGAAATTATTAAATGTAATTAACATGTCTCCTCCACTGCTGCAGGACAGCAGATGGTCCCCAAGGAAGAGCTGCAAGTTCCTGGAGTGCCCCCTGCTTCCCAGCAGAATGCAGGCTAAGCCCTGGGTCAGGAGGACTGCGTTCGTCCCACACCTGTACCACTTAGCTAGGACACTGGGACAGAGAATGACTCTCAGAACTGAGCAGGGGGAGGATTCCAGAGCCAGACAGTGGAGGAGCTGGCCTGGGGATAAAATGTCACGACGAAATTCCTGTCCCCAGAGTCAGCGGATCCAGTCTCAGCTCAGACTCCAACTCATTTCCCGGCTCCTCCCTGCCTTCCCAGGCCCCACCGACACCCACAGCCCCCGGGGTGCCCCTGGTCAGCCCAGATAGCCTGGCTCCAGACTACTGCAGGGACCCAGGCCGGGTCGGCCCGAGACTGGGCCTCCTACCCCCGATGCTGGCCTCAGCCCCCGGTTCCAGGCCGCTGCGCTGACTCACCCCCGCTCGCGAGTCCCGGCTGCGCAGAAGCCACCTGGTTGCCGGCAGGTGCCCCGAAACCCGGGTCATTCTCGATGCCAGCAATCTCGCTCTCCTGCTGGGCCAGAAAGGCGGCCGCCGGGTCCTCCTCTGCGGCCTCGGGGGCCCCGCTCTCCG
>CABHPQ010138389.1:1399-16236 GCA_902168405.1 Peromyscus aztecus | reverse complement strand
CTCTCTCTCTCTCTCTCTCCCTCTCTTTCTTTCTTTCTTTCTTTCTTTCTTTCTTTCTTTCTTTCTTTCTTTCTTTCTTTCCTAAAAAGTGAGCTTTTTTGTTTGTTTGTTTTTGGTTCATTTTAATTATAAGTAAAAAGCCATTTAGGTGACTTAAAAAAAATCTTCATTCATTCATGACAAAATTTAAGGAACTCCTGTCCTCAGAGCTAGGCTTCCTGGGCTCCACGCACTATCTGTTCTACTATTGTAGTTACATATGAAGAGGCTGTGTGAGCACTGCTTTTGTGGAAGTACTTCCTTCAGGCATTCTCTGGTATCCACACAATGCTAAGTCATCTTCACTGTTCCAGACATTTCAACATCTGACCCTATGGAATGTCTTCCAAACCCCTTTCCATCTGACACCACCCTCCTGACTTGATCTCCACAGCACACCAGGCATGCATGTTCCCCTACAACATCACAGGCATCTTCTCCCTTTGCCTTTGCTGGTCTAGCTTCCTAGAAAACTCATCTCTCAGCTCCTCAGCCTTGGTCCCCAGAGACTTCCAGGATTTGACTCCAGCATCATCTCTCAGAAAGGCCTGCCTTGATCACTCTGCTTGGCCTGATGCCATCTCTAAAGGCAAAAATCTTAATTTCCATTGAAATGTTTTCTTGTTGGCATCCAACATCGCACAGTCATTGATGCAAGTGTTTCTATCACTGATTTAAAACTTCACAGTAATATAAAATCTACAGGGAGAAAGATGGTTTCCTGTTTCTTCATGGCTATTTTCCCAGTGTCCAGAGCAATGATTGTCTCATAGTAATTAGTTATTTCTGAATAAATGAATACACGCTGGAGGCATTTTTACATATTTTATCTATTGTACCATCAGAACAGACCTTTGGCCATTTTACCACGAACAAAATAGGTCACTGCCCATGTCCCCCTTTCCGGTTCCTTTGTTGGCAGATCTAATCACGGTGCTTTGAATTCACCATGGTTTGAGTCCTTTAGTTAACAGGTCCCAGTGGTTTCACTGTTATTATGCTTCTGCGTCAGCATTTTCTAGTGGAACACTATGTTCTGCTTTTATTCTACTATTATTTGTTTTTTTTTCTTCAGGTTTATTTCTGGACTATTGATGTTTAAAATAATGATTTTTTGTAGTCTTTTTTTTTTAATTTCCAGACACTTTTTTCTAATCTTTTGGGGATTATAGACAGTAGAGTTTGAGGACAGTGTCATTATCTTTCTCTATATTCATTTTCTTATACCCTTTTCAACAAGGCCCTTCCTCCACTTTTGCTAGGCATGATGGAAAAACAAAGACTTGCTTTTTCCCAACAAAAAAACAGCTGGTGCCAGTAATTCTCCCTACAGTTATCAAACCAGTTCTTCCTTCCAGTTTCTGTTCACCCTTACATAAACATTATCATGAAATTTATTGGGTGACTCTAAGACTTTCTCCTTGACTCAATCCTTTGACAATATACTAGTTTCTAAAAGAAGCCCTAAAGTTCAAAGTCTACATGTCATAACACATAGAGGATATATCACATTGGAAAACAACTGCTTTAAGACGGATGTCAGTAGGTTCAGTTAGACAGCAGAATGGAATACTGTATCATGGTCATTTTCTATACATTTTTTATACTCTGCCTGAGTTTCTGGTCTCTTAATTCTCAGCCATCCCCAGGTCATGTGCTTCATCTTACCAGCTTTCCACATTTCTTTTGCTCGTATTACTAAATCCTGTGGTAGATAAGAGTGCTACTTTCAGCCAGTGTTGAAAGGTTAATTCCTGACTGGCTTTGGTACCTTGTGTGGTTCACCATTTAAAGCTGTTATACTTTGTAAAACAGAAAGAACCAGCTTTTTTAAAAATTAAATAAATATATTTATTTATTTATTTTCATTTAATTTAATATATTTAACATATATATTTAATTTAATATGAATTTATTCAATTATATATATATATATATATATATATAAAAATCACCAGCTTTTAATTTAATTCAAGTCTTTGATTTCAACTGTGACTTTTCCCCAAAGATCACCCTCCTTTTTGGGGAGATGAAAACATTAACCATGAAGTCTACACTCTGCACTGTGAAGCGACAGCTGGGTTTGCTGCTGAAGTACAGCTGGGTCACAGTGTCCACATTCTGTAGATAAATTTGGAATTGACAATTTGATTGCATCAAGTATCTCTAAAAACAGGCCTCTGCTCATGTAAGTAAAATATCCTCTCTTCAGGATATTTAACAAAGGCTGAATAGGGGAATTGATGTTCAGGTTTCCTGCTGTCTACCTGAATAAAAATGGAATGTACGACTGTGGTTTTCTGCAGGCAGACTGCCTACACTATTTAACACTAACATAGACCTGATTCTCACCTTCAAAGCAGTGACTTAAACCCACAGGTTTTAGAGGGAAATCTTAACTCTGGAAGATAATTCAGATGACAGAGAAGTAAAGCTGCTTACCTGGAGGAAGAGACAGAGGTGATGCACGCTTAGGCTCTCGGGTCTTGGTTAGGTTTAAGTCAGCGTAGACTACTGATGCATCCATTGTAGATGGAGGGACCTGACACTGAACTTGTGGACAGGGACAAACTCCAAGGTCTGTGAGGTGAAATGAGCAAAAAAGGAAGTCCGCTTCGAACACTCTGCTGTGTGTCCACACCCACCCACACTTGTCTCTGAGGGTTTCTCCATAGCTACTGACTTTGGTGTGTGTCCTGCTCACATAGCTTACATTTTATTTTATTTTTAAGAAAGAATGTGCAACACACAGAACATAGAGTTTGGTTTTTCAGACAAATTTCTGGAAAGGTCTTTTCGGTTCTTGTTCCTCTAATCATCTGGAATGAGTTTTCTTCTCGGAGCTCCAATGAAATATTTGTCTCGAATTCAAATTTACTTTCCCCTGAACTCCCAGGGATTAAGATGTATGACATTTCATGCTATGCTATGAAATTGAGGATTAGTACATCAGAGTCCATGGTGCTATTTGGCACCAGCTGAAGCTCTAAAACCCTCCTGAGATATCCACACTGTGAAAGGAGCTATGAGATGTGGAAATGCAGACATGAATGTGGGAAACACTCATGACAGGCACAGCAGGAAGAGCAATGATGGGGGGCAGCACATGCCATTCAGTGTTGTCCTGAGTAAAAGACTTCATCCGTCAGAGCTACAGAGAGCGGAGGACACAGGTCTATGGCACATGCTAACTTCTCTAATGATTTCCAGACCAGAGCCTTAGAGCAAGGACTACACATGCCACCAAGTCAGACATTCTCATATCACAAGTGAAAAAGAAGAAGAAAAGCAAGGATTTCCTTAAAGCCACTTTCTGTGGTCAGAGTGGAATTGTACCAGGTGCTCACAATTGTGTAACAGTGACAGCAGTCTGCTGACTGTGAGTTCCCGGAGACAGGAGGTGTGTTCTCAGAGCACGGGGCACACCCTCATTCCCCAAGACCACTGATGATTACAAAGGGAGGGTCTCACAGCACACTTAGTGACTCAGTGGATCTTCACCAGCTGTCATTGTTTGATGGCAGTCATCACTCAATGCCAGGCATGGGCTTCTGCCTCATGCTTCATCGAAACCTAAAGTTTCAATAAGGGTACAAGATTTTCCAGAGTTGTCCATCTTCAGTGATTCTGCATATTTTGCCGGGTGGTGGTGGTGCACGCCTTTAATCTCAGCACTTGGGAGGCAGAGGCAGGCGGATCTCTGTGGGTTCAAGGCCAGCCTGGTCTACAGAGCAAGATCCAGGACAGGCACCAAAACTACACAGATTCTATATATTTCTTTTACTCAGATTACTATATCCTTTGGTAGACAAGAGTGCTGGTTTCAACCAGTGTTGAACCTTTAGTATAGATAAATTTCATATACATCAGATCCTCAGGCTTTAGTTTATATAAGAATCATCTAAAAGTTTATTAATAATTCATTTTGCTGTCCCATAATGCCCCTCCCTTTCCAAGATATCACTAGCTTTCAGTGGTAAATATGTGAAGAACATTCCAAATATTTGAGGTGAGTCTTGGACCATGCTTAAGCAAACAATCCTGTGGTCAGTGACCATGGGGATGTGTTAGACAGACCAACAGAGTAAAGAGAAGTCTGAAGCTGTATTTCAATGAAAAAACAAAGCTTTGAGGACGTTGAAGGCTTTTCTTTTTCGTCTTACTCTAACATTTTATGTGTGTTGCTGATCTGTGGTTGTGAGCTGCCTTGTAAGATGGGAACGGAACTCCGTCCTCTGGGAGGACAGCCTGTGCTCTTGACTACTGGGCCCTCTCTGCAGGCCCAACATTGAAATTTAACAAGTTCTGAAGCCCGACGCTGATGGATCTGCAATGGCCTTATGAAATGCAGGAGATTCGAGGGGAGGTATTTTCATCAGCAGGTGCTCCCAAAAGCCTCGAAGCCACAAAGCGTAGAGAAACTAAAAATAACAACCAAACACCTCACCATGGGTCTGTATGTTCCATGCAGCTGATAGACCACTCTTCCTGTGATGGAGTGACAGGAGCCACACCAACTACCACACAGTCACTTTTACAACAGAAGTCTTGCTATCATTGTACAGATAAAAATAAAACCCTCCTGAGAATTCACATCCAGGAATACATCCGGCTACTGAAGTTGTCTGGCCACCTCATTGCCCAAATGATAGTTTCACTCTCGGATTTCAGGATTATATTAATCTTGCTGCTATAAAATATAAGGAGGGTAAGCGGACGTGTATTTGTGTGCTAGAGAGAGTACAATGTGATATTAAGCATATATGATGTGATGTGAAATCTAAAGAATTCAAATGGTGAATGGTTGTAAGTGATCCTGGATTTTATTGACTTTTATTTATGCATGTAGGCGTATGTGCTTATACATGTGTGTGAATATAGTGTATGTTTGTGTGGCGTGTGTGTGTGCATGTGTTTGAGGATGTACACACTGTGTGCATGCCCAGAGGCCAGAGGAGAGTGTGAGATATTCTTTCCTCCTTGTTCCTTTGAGGCAGGGTTTCTTCTGGACCTCGCATTGATTTTGTCTGTGTTTTCAGACAGTCTGGAAACCAACGTGCTCCAGTGATCCTCCCGTCTCTTCTTCTCTGGATGCTAGGGTTCCAGATGTTCCAGGGACCACACCTGGCTTGCTACATCATTCTTATCTGCTGAGCTATCTCTCCAAACCCTGATACTGAGTTTTAAAGTGGCTATAGTTAAAGTCATAATGAAAATCTCAAAGATTAAGAAAGACAAACTTCCTAGTGGTAGCCTGCCTTGTTATTGAACTCTTTCACTTTTATAGTGGAAGTTAGAATGTATAGAAAAATAGAGTGAAATATGAACATTACTCTTGCATGTGAAGAAATAAAAAAGAGGCTACACAAATGACAGTGATAAAAGGAGGGGCTGGAAAGATGGTTCAGAGGTTAAGAGCACAAGCTGCTCTTCCAGAGTTTGATTCCCAGCATGCACCAGGCAGCTCAAAACTGTCTGTAATTCAGTTCCAAGGGTCCCGATACCCTCTTCTAGCTTCTCTGACCACCAAGTGCTCACATGGTGCACAGATATACATGCAGGTAAAACACCCACACACGTGAAATAAAATAAAAATAATTTAATAATTTAAAAAAGACTAGGAGAGGTGAGTGAAATTTCAAATGTCAAAATCACCGGAAAATTTACACAGATACAAAAACAAACAAACAAAACAAAACAAAACAAAAACAGGGAAAGATGGCCCAGTCAGAGAAAGGAAGGAATACTTATAGATTAAAGCATCACAAATGTACGAGCTTCTTCAGGAGGAGTTTTGATGAGCTGATGGAGGACACCACAGATAACAGTTGCAGGGACACAGGAAAGTGACACATAAGGAAGGAAATCATCTGCCAACAAGGACACGGAAACTGTAAATAGAACCAAACAGACTTTGGGAATGAAAAACTACAATAGCAGAAATGAAATGTTCACTGGGGGCCAAGGGAGCTTGGTACTTTTCAAACATGTGAGCGAAACAAATTTCTTCTCATGAAAGCAGAAGATGGAATGTTTGTGAAGGAGAAGAAGGACGGGAGAAAAAGAGGGGAGACTACTGGAGGTGACAGGGTGTCTGTGGGTCAAGACATGGTACATGCATGTGCCAACGTGTCACGGAGAAAACCATTATGCTGTACACTTAATACCTCCTAATATAAAGTGGAAAAAATGATGAGCCACTTTTCTTTCCAGATATTCTGATCTCAATTATTTCATAATAACTGCAGCAAATGGACTCATACAGATGTCTTCAAGTGGTGAAAAATTCATTTTAACCAAAAATATTGCAGTCAGCAAAGTTATCCTTCAAAAGTGAAGAAGAAACTGAGACTTTCCCAAATATTCAAAATCTGAAGGAGCTTATTAATACTGGACCTGCTGTCCAAGAGACAACCCAGAGGTCTTCAAAGCGAAAGGACAGTGAGGAGAAAAACACAGTCACACAAAGTTTTCAACACACACAGCAACACAGGCTACTCTAATACTGGTACATAGATTTTAGGTCACAAACAAATGTGAAAAAGCAGGTTTAACTGTGTGCAAACGTGTATGTAATACTTTAACATCAATTACAAATCTTGAGTGAGTAAAACTGCAACATAATGGAGTGTTTGTGATTGAAATTAAGCTATTACTATTTTAAAATAGAATTCTACATCTTTAAGAAGCTTTATACAGGAATTGACAAGATGGCTCAGAGGGTAAAGGTGTTTGCCATCAAGCCTGCGTCTAAGATGCATGCTGGAACCCACATGTGAAAAGAGGGAATCAACTCTTGCAAGTTGTCCTCTGACCTCCGCATGTGTACCCACATTCTTTAAATTTAAATGGCAATTTTTAATAATTCTTAAAAGAAGCTTCATTATATAGTGGCAATGGTAACCACAAAGCTAATACATATAGTGTCTTATTGTTCTATTGCTGTCAAAAGACACTGGTGATTCGAATAAAAATGCCCCCTATAGACCCATAGGGAGTGGCACTATTAGGGGGTGTGGTCTTGTTGGTGTGGGTGTAGCTTTATTGGAAAAGGTGTGTCACTAGGGGGTGAGCTTTAAGTCCTCAGAAGCTCAGGCCTGGCCAGTGTATCACTGTCAATTCCTGCTGCCTTGGGATCCAGATGTAGAACTCTCAACAACTACCTCTCCAGCACCATGTCCGCCTGTGTGCCACCATGTTTCCTGCCATGGCACTAAGGGACTAAACCTCCAAACGTAAGCAAGCCTCAATTAAATTTTATTTTATTTTATTTTATTTTTATTTATTTATTTTCAGTAAGAGTTGCTGTGGTCATGGTGTCTCTTCACAGCAATAAAACCCTAATTAAGACGCCATGACTGAGGTATCATATAAAAGAAAACATTTAATTGGGGCTTGCTTACAGCTTCATAGAATGAGTCCATTTCCATCATGGGCCTGGTGTGGACTTTGGAAACCTCAAAGTCTACCTCCAGTGGCACACCTCCTCCAAAAGGCTACACTTCCTAATCCTTCCTAAATAGTCTACCAACTGAGAACCACATTCAAATATATGATGAGTCTATGGGTACTTTCTAATTCAAACCACCTCATACAGAACAGAGACAAAAGAAAATAAGGTGCAAATCAAAGCATAACACCATAAAAATAATGAAATATGAAAGGAGTCAGTAAGAGAAGAACAAGGGAGGGGAAATCATAAGCATTCAGAAATAACAAATTAGTCACCTTTCTGTCCTCCACTTATAACAAGAAAGTAAAAAAGAAAATTAAGAGAACAATTCCATCCATAATGTCATGAAACAGACTAAAATACTGAAGAATAAACCCAGTTATAGATGTGAAAGACTTATATAGCAAACACCATAAAACATGCTGGAAGAAATTAAGCACACACTAATAAAGGAAATCTTGGATTAATGAGATGGTTGGCTTTGACACTGTTGAGATGACTATACTAACAAAGTGATCTACAGATTCAAAGCAATCTCCATCCATCATAGTCCCAAGAACTATCTCTTTTGAGGAAATATAAAAATGTCCCTTAATAAACAGAATTTTAGGATTCAACACATTCAAAACACTTTTGGAAGGCTACAAAGTTGGAGGACTCATGTTGCTTTATTTGAAAAAGTCTTTGTTATCCATATTAAGAAGATTCTACTATCATAAAGACAAATAGATCAAGAGAAAGAAACAGAACAGACAGGATGAATGAATGCCCACGTATATGGTCAAATGATCTTGACAAATGTATCCACTTGGATAAAATAGTCTCTTCAGTGCACAGTGTTTTTAATTTTTATTTATTTATGTGTATGTGCCTGAGTGTGCATATGTGGGTGCAGGAGCCTGTGGAGGTCAGAAGAGGGCATTGGATCTCCTGGCCCTGGAGCTGCAGGTAGATATGAGTTTGCCATTTGGGTGCTGGGAACTGATCTCAAGTCCTCTGCAAGAGCAACAAAATGTTATTAATTGCTGAATCATCTCTCTATCCCTCAATGAGTAATATTAATAATATTAAGTAATTAAATATTAATAATATTAAGTAATAATAAGTAATATTAAGCTATATATCTATATACAAAGAATGAACTTTGACTCTTAATTTGCACCATATGCAAAAATAGACTAAAAATGGATTAGATACTTAATATAAACCTAAAATTATTAAATTTCTGCAAGAAAATATATAGGGAAATATTCAGGACATTGCACGTAATAGAGACTTCTTGGGAGTAATATCAAACACATCAGCAACAAAAGCAAAATAGACAAATGAGACTATGTGAACCTTAAAGATTTCTTTAATGACAAATGTCACAGGTGACAAGGTGGTCCACAACACAGAGAAAAGGGCCTTGAGCATACAGGGAGAGCCCAAGGTGAAACACTGCAAAGGATTAATCTGTTAATTATGTTAGAGCTCTCACAACGTAATGGTGTCTGGACAGGTCCACACTGACACTCACAGAGATGTGCGTTACCTAACATCTTAGGCATTTGCTTCTTAATCTTAGCAAGCTAACAATCAAGTATCAGAACAGCATAAAGTTTCCCAAGGAGCAGGTGAAAGGTTGCAAACACCACTAACCATCATGAGGATTAAAATGAAACCACAGTGAAAAAAGACTCCTGGTTTCTAGTTCTGCGTGAAGGAGCTTGGACCTTTCCAGTTCATCCTCACACAAACACCAAGGTGAACCAGCTCTTCTGGACTGGGCAAGAGAGGTGAGGACACAGGGCAAAGATGTGCCCCCAGCCCCGGACGGAAGAGGGAGGGCAGGGACCATGGCTCATGAGAGCAGAGATTCAGGCTCTGTCTTTCCTACGAGGGAGCCAGAACCAGCAAACCTCAGCTGCCATCGACAGAGTGCATGGACTTAGTGTGGTTAACTTTGTAGTTACTAGCAACAGGGGCAGCCAGTGGGAAGGCAACCACAGTTTGTGAGACTGGCCTCCAGGAACTTGTCCTAGTTTTCATAGTAACCACTACACAAAATTAACCTTAAGAACATCATAGGGAAGAGAAACTATTATATTAAAAAAAAAATGACAGAGCCCTCTGCTGTTCCAGCAGACTCTGTTCTCAGAAAAGGGAGGAGCCCAGAGCCCAAGTGGCTGGGGGTTTAGCCTAATGGACCAGGGACAAGAGATACCCAACTCCACCAGCTCCACTTTTCTCACAGAGAAGGTAAATGTCAATTTCAGCCCACTCTAGCTTTCTAGGTGAAAAGGGGAAGCGGCCAACCTCAGCTGCGCTGTCTGAGCAGTCCTCCCTCGTAAGACGGGAGGAAATAGTGAAGAAACACTAGAGTTCACAGACGGAGGCAGAAGGTCAACAACACCCTTAGCACATTTACCTCTCTGGGCACCTCACCAGCACACTAAAGGTCTAATTCTGCACTTCCTTTACCTGATTACCCTAGAAAAAGCCCCAGGCACTGAACAAGCAAAACATATGACTTGAGAATTAAAATCACAACGAGGTATCACCTGTTATCTATCCATTGGATGACTACTCTCAAGCAAGCAATTTCCCCACTAAGAAAATGAAAGGAGGTTGAATGTGGGTGAGAATGTGGAGTTGAAAGCATTATACATCATTGTTGGAGAAGCAAAGCGGTGCCACCCCTGTGGAAAACAGTGTGGTGAGTCCTCTAATACGGAAAACAGGATCTCTGTTATAATTTTATTTTGTGTCTTTCAAAATTCACACTTGCAATTGAGCCCGTGATGGAAATTCTGTTAAGGATGAAACCTTTCGGGAAGGGATTAAGCCACAAGCACTGTACCCTCATGAATGGATTAGGATTTTATAAATGGAACAAACCTTGTTCACCATCTTTTTGCTTTTCTCCTTCTGCCATGTGGGGATGCAGCATTCATCCTTCTGCCTCTTCATCCCTTTTGCCATGTAAGGATGCAGCATGAAGGTCCTCACTAGACACTAACGCCTGTGTCTTGACCTTGGACTTGACAGCTTCCAGAACTGTGAGAAACAATTTGTGTACTTGTATCCGTGGTCCCACAAAGAGACTAAAGACAAATAGAAGAGCTATTTGCACACCATTGTTCAAGGATGTAGTGCTCACCCGAGCCAGAATGTGAATAAGCCCGTATTGTTCATTAGTTGATGAATGGACAAAATACCGTATCTACACAAGGAAATTTACTTGGCCTGAAAGGAGAAGAAATTTGGACATATGCGCCAATATGAATGAACTGAGAACTATTATGAGAGATCCACGGAGTCTGCTTAAAGGGTAAAATTTATTAGGAAGAAAGACTCACTACAGTATGGGAGATTTATTGTAGGGTCCTGGAAGGCCGAGGTATAGTTCTGCCACACACTGTTCTTCCTCCTGAGTCAGTCCCAGCATCCAAGCCCAAGAGAACTCTGCCTGGGCTACAAGGTGAGACCCTGTCTCAGAACACCAAAAATAAGTTAAAAAAAATACATTTAACCCTTCCTTCTTCTGTGTTCCTTCAGGTTCTGTACATAAAAGATTTATAATAATTTGTGGTATGGTAGAATCATTTTATGACTTAAATGAAAGCCTTTCCTGGGCTTTTTGTTTGCACTGGGGAGCAGATATGGATCACTCTCTGTATTAGTTAAGGCTTGCTTTAAAAAGCATTAGAGACTAGACAGCTTAAACAAGAGAAATGTGCATTCTCAGAGTTCTGAAAGCTAAAGTCTGCAGAGTGCTGGCAGTTTCCACCTGAGGCCTCTCTCCTGGGTTCGCAAGGCTGCCTCTCATTTCTCCATGTGGTCTCCTCCAGTGTCTGTGCTCAAATCCCTTACTTTCAGCCTGGGGTAACCCTAAAAACTTCAATTTACCGAACCAGACAAACTATTTGAAGACTCTGTGAGGCTGCACCAGGATGGAGATCCTGAGTTGTTGAAGTTTAGTCTGTAGTTGACTTGAAATCTGTTAGGACAGATAGACTAGGGACAGAGGTGAAGTTAAGGAATTTAGAAAAAAAATTATCTTGTATGTACATTTGGAACTGTTAGGTTCATGGTCCTGATTGTTGGGAAGAGGAGTCCCAAGACCTGGGAAAGGGGCAGAGATCCCAGGGAAAGGCGGAGAGGTCCCACCCTTAGGAATAGGCAATAGGCAGGAAAACTTGGGCTGTTGGTTGGCAGGAGTACTTACCTGGAGTTTGAGAGTTCTTGAGAGGAGCCAGGAAAATTTAGGTTTGCTATACTAAGTTAATTGGGGAACAACTGTCATCAGAAAGCAGGTTGTGTTTGGGAGAATACAATCTGAGAGGCTTTTGTTACACCAGAATCATCTTTCCTGGGGTGCTTAGGTGGATTTTGAGATTGAAATGTTTTAGAAACATGGATGATTGAGGAGGCTTTTGGCAAATGGTGAGAGGGATGGTCTGTAACAGGTTTTTGGAGTTGTTGTGAAAAGGCTGAGAGAACTTGGCTTTGGTTCCCAAAGGGGGACTTAGATCAAGGGGACAAGTGTTTGAGAGGGATAGGGGAGGAGGTCTTTGGGAGTTTGGGACAGGAGTGTAGAGGATCTGGGGAACACTGAGGAAAAGGGAGAAGTGTGGAAGGATTGATGGAGGACAGGTAAGGAACGTGAGTGACGAATATTCCATAAGAGAAGTTTGGAGGGATGGAATACGAGACGGTGGAAGAGATTTAGGAGTTGAGGGAGATATTGGTGGGAATAGATTGTGAGAGGGGATTGTACCAGGCTTTTTCTTTTGGGCCACCAATCAGCTCCCAAACATGACACAGAAACTTATTAGTTTTGAATGCTTGGCCTAGCTTAGGCTAGCTTTTTGTTTTGTTTTGTTTTGTTTTGTTTTGTTTTGTTTTTCAAGACAAGATTTCTCTGTGTAGTTTTGGAGCCTGTCCTGGAGCTCGCTCTGTAGACCAGGCTGGCTTCAAACTCACAGAGATCTGCCTGGCTCTGCCTTCCGAGTGTAGGGATTAAAGGCGTGTGCCACCGGTGGCTAGTCTTTTAATTTAAATTAACCTGTTTCTCTTTATCTACCTTTGGCCTCAGGGCTCATTACCTTTCTTTCTTCTGTGTATCTTACTTTCACTGCTTCTCAGTGTCCGTCTGTCTGTCAGCTTACTGGCTTCTGGCTCTGGTGTCTCATTCTCTCCTCTTTTCTTCCTTGTTCTTCTTCTCCTGAGTGTCGAGTCCTCCTCCTTTGTATTCTCTCTGCCTGGCAGCCCCGCCGATCCCTCTCCTGCCTAGCTATTAGCTGTTCAGCTTTTTATTAGACCAATCAGGCAGGAAACGTGCAACAAATGCAACAACAACACAGCTTTACATCATTAAACAAATGCAGCATAAACACACCTTTCCACAGTTAAAGTCATGTTCCGCAGCAGACACAAATGTAACACGTCTTTGCCTAGTTAAAATAATACTCCACAACAGGGGATCCCAGAGGTAATTTGTTAGATTTGGTGGGGAGCAGAGGGCCTGTAGCAAGAGCACACAGACAGGGAGGTCAGCTGTGGCTGGTGGTATCTAGAGTTTGGGAGAGGTGGCCTGCAGGGGCAAAGGTCAGTCTTAGGAAGTGTTTGTGTATTTTGAAAGTGTAAGGGTGGAAAGATGTATATAGATCTGTAATGGGGAGATCTGCACCTTAAAGGAAAGTTTAAAGAACTGTTTATTAATGGGAAGGAGAGGTTCATGGGGGTGGGGCAGAAGCAACTTGGGATAGAGGATACACTAGGATTGAATATTTAGGGAACCATGAGCAGAGGAAATTGGCTATGAAGGCAGAGATGGACAAGGTGGTCTAAAGTGAAGTGCTTATGGGTTGGGGTAAGAGGCAAAATTTATGTCAATTCTGGAGAGGAAATTCTTTCCTAGTAAGGGTATAGGGCATGAGGAAATGAGGAGAAAAAACTGTGAAAGGAGCAAGTTAAGGGAGGAGTCTGGAGGGGTCTGGAAGACTAGTTATGTATTTTGACTATGGGTGATGGAGAGGGTTAACATAGAAAGAGGGAAAGAAATCGAAACAACTTTTCATATACTTTAAATTACTTGATTAGACCCGTAAATGGCTTATTCAAACTTTTATGACTTACTTAAACTTTCATATCTTCAGACCTTAACACATACTGTCATAACTTGGACCTGCATACCTTGTATTATTAATTTTCCTTGACCTACATAACTTACTTGTCCATTTGTCATAACCTTTAGAAACTTTAAATCTTAGTGTGAAGCCTGTCAGCAAGATAAACAGTACATATGAAATGGACTGACCAGGCAGCTGGGTGTTTGCTGTTGTTAAAGCTACAGTTAGTCATCAGAGACCTGTGAAGGATAAATTTGAAGGAAGTATAATTTAAGTGGTTTTTGTATGTTATAATGACAGAGGCTTGCTTAGACAGTCATTTGAGGCTTGTGTTATAGATGCAGTAGTCAATCATCAATTGTCGGAAAAGAGCAGTGTTTATTCAATCATCAATTGTCGGAAAAGAGCAATGTTTCTTTAATCATCAATTGTCGGAAAAGAGCAGTGTTTAATCTTCAGTTGTCCCACAGAGCAGCAGGCCTTCAGTTGGTCAGACTCAGGTCTGAGTTTGTCTGGAGAGGAAGAACTTGGGAAAATTAACTTTATTTTGACAAGGCAGGGTACAGCAGTCGATCCAAAAGTGTCCACAGTATGTGCAGGATCCTGGTAGCAGATGAGGCATGGGGCAGTTTTCCCAGTGGTTAGCATTACCACAGTCCAGGTGGAGTCATTGGTTTAGTGTTTTATCTGTCTTCCTTGGAGACCTTAAAGTTTTCTTGTTGGTGGCAGATGGTGGTAGTGGTGGTGTCTCTGTTTATTGTGGGAAGCTTTTACTGAACATTTTAAATGCCTTATTCATCAGGTCTCTGAGGAGTTTGAGAACCATTATCTATTAAGTGTACCTGGACTAGATAAACTTTGTTTCAAGTTACTTGTTTCAAAGATTTAACTTTGAAAATATATGTATGTATATGAACATATTAAAAAATATGATTATTTGTGAGGTAACTGATAATTAACTTGTATGTTTTAATTATCTTTAACAGTTTATAGTAAGTTAAAATAGCTTTTTATAAGATTAGGACTTGGAGCTTTATCCCTGTTAAGTTTGAGTTGAAGATTTAATTGGAGATCTTCTAGTATGAAAATAAACCATAGACCATAAACGTAATAAACTTTTGTCGTTACAGATTGTCATAGTGAAGGAAGTGTCAGGACAGGAAAGGGTTAAGGTGAGAAAGTGGCAGTGACTGACAGAGGTGTTATCAGGTTAGAGCAACCTATGACGT
>CABHPQ010138388.1:0-13734 GCA_902168405.1 Peromyscus aztecus | reverse complement strand
CTTCTAGGAATAGCCTAAACAGGAGACCCCAACCACCTCCTGGATTATGTAGAAGGTGTGGCAAAGGCCGACATTGGACCAGTGAGTGCAGATCAAAAATAGATATACAAGGCAACCCTTTACTGGTGGGAAACGCCTCAGGGGGCCTCTTGCAGGCCCCCAAATCAAACGTAGTACAAACATTCCCAGCCACTGTGGAAGAAATTCCTCTCTAGGACAACTGAATAAACCAATGCCTAATGTAAAAACTGATACTGCAATGGATGATAAAACAGCTTTGATAGATGGATTACAGTCTACAAAGAACAGTATAAAACAAATATTTTGGCAGACTTCCATAAATGAAGAAAGACCAAAGCTTAGAATTCGAATTAATGGCCTGGTTCTGGAGGGCCTGGTAGACACAGGTACAGATGTGACTATAATTACACCAAAATCATGGCATCCAAATTGGCCTCTTCAAGAGGTAGATGTCCAGCTTTTAGGGATTGGCACCCTATCTCAGATAAAACAGAGTTCGAGATGGGTTGAATGCATAGGGCCAGAAGGACAGAGAGGAAGGCTGAAGCCATATGTAGCAAATGTAGCAGTAAATCTTTGGGGCTGAGATCTGTTACAACAGTGGGATACCCAGATTAAAATTCCTAAACTTTCAGAAAAGCAATACAGACCAATGCATGTTTCTAGGAATAATATCATGACATGCTATAAAAATCAGTCACCAACCATTCAGGCTGTTCACAAACAGAGCACGACTCAGAAGTACCAACTGCCTTACCTTTAAAATGGCTAACTAATAAACCTGTCTGGGTTGGACAATGGCCTTTGACAAAAGAGAAGCTACAAGCTTTAGAACAGCTGGTTCAAGAGCAGTTAAATGCTCAACACATTGAAGAATCTACCAGCCCTTGGAACTATCCTGTATTTGTTATTTAAAAAAAAGTCTGGTAATTGGAGAATGCTGACAGATCTCAGAGCTATTAATAAAGTAATTCAGCCAATGGGCTCCCTACAGACTGGGATACCCTTGCCCTCTATGCTACCCAAAGAATGGCCTATAATAGTTATTGACTTAAAAGACTGTTTCTTTACTATACCCTTACAAGAAAATGATAGAGAAAAATTTGCCTTCACAGTACCTAATTATAACAATTCTCAGCCAGTCAAGAGATATCAATGGAAGGTCCTCCCACAGGGAATGTTAAACAGCCCTACCTTGTGCCAATACTTTGTGCAAAAACCATTGGAGACAATTCATGTAATGTTTCCACAATCCATAACTTATCACTATATGGATGATATCCTATTAGCTGATCTAAAGTCAGACACATTAGAAAGCATGTTTGAAGAAGTAAAAAAAGTTTTGCTTCTCTGGGGACTGCAAATTGCTCCTGAAAAAATACAAGGAGGAGATTCTATTAATTACTTAGGATATAAGATAGAGCTACAAAAAATTAGACCCCAAAAGGTACAACTAAGGAGAGAGCGATTGAAGACTCTTAATGATTTTCAAAAGTTATTAGGAAGCATTTCCAACTTACTGCGTATCATTGGAAGACCCAAAGATGGACTACAAAATTTGGCCAATACTCTAGAAGGGGACAAAGAATTAAATAGTCCAAGAGAATTATCAGCTGAAGCTGAGAAGGAATTGGCTTTAGTAGAAAAGACAATTCGAGAAGCACATGTGGATCATGTGGATCCAGAACTTAAATGCATTCTTGTCATATTCCCCTCCAGACAGTCCCCCACAAGTATTTTGATGCAGAGGGAAGATATTATATTGGAATGGATATTCCTACCACATAAACCAAATTAGAAATTAAAGACTTATATAGAAAAGATCTCTGATTTGATTCAAAAAGGTAAATTAAGACTTTGCCAATTGACAGGAATGGACCCAGCAGAAATTGTAGTACCTTTAACTAATGAGGAAATTTCATTACTATGGAAAGATAATGAATACTGGCAGAGAGCCTGCAGTAACTTTTTGGGAGAGATTAACAACCACTATCCCAAAAGCAAGAGAATAGAATTCATAAAGAAGACTGAATGGGTCCTTCCTCACATTGTACGACAAAAGTCAATTTCTGGAGTCCTCACATTCTATACTGATGCAAATAAGTCAGGGAAAGCAGGATATAAATCAGGAGACTTAAGTAAAGTGGTACAAGGTCATACAGCTCTGTACAAAAGGCAGAACTGTATGCCATTCTTATGGTACTGATGGACTTCACAGAACCCCTCAATATAGTCACTGACTCTCAATATGCAGAGAGAGTTGTTTTACATATCGAAACTGCTGAATTTATTCCTGATAATACAGAATTAACTTCATTATTCATACAATTGCAGGGAATCATCAGAAAAAGGGAACATCATATATATATATATATATATATATCACATATCAGATCCCATACAGGTCTGCCAGGACCTCTAGCACAAGGTAATGATGAGTTACTAATAGGTAATGTGCTAGAAGCCTCAGAATTTCATAAGAAATACCATGTAAATAGCAAAGGTTTGAAGAAGGATTTCTCCATCACTTGGCAACAAGCTAAGGATATTGTGAAAAAATGTCCTATTTGTTCCATCTATAACCAAACTCCATTACCTGCAGGGAGCAATCCAAAAGGTATACAAAGAAATGAAATTTGGCAGATGGATGTGTTTCATTTTGCAGAATTTGGAAGATTAAAGTATGTACATCATACCATTGACACCTATTCAGGATTTCAATGGGCAACTCCTATGAGTTCTGAAAAGGCTGATTCTGTGATTACACACCTATTAGAAGTTATGGCCATCATGGGAATACCTGTACAAATTAAGATAGACAATGCCCCAGCCTATGTCTCCAATAAAATGAGACAATTCTTTGCTTATTACAATGTAAAGCATGTTATAGGTATGCCACACAATCCCACAGGCCAAGCAGTCATAGAAAGATCCAATCGAACTTTAAAGGAGATGCTAAATAAACAGCAACAGGTAACAATGACTCCTAGAAATAGATTGCATAGTGCTTTATTAACCTTGAATTTTCTCAATGCTGATGAGAAAGGAACAACGGCTGTGGAGAGACATTGGACGACAGACAAAACTCCTGAGCTAAACCAACCGGTCTATTTCAAGGATGTGCTGACCTCAGAATGGAAACCTGGATATGTTCTACGTTGGGGAAGGGGTTTTGCTTTTGTTTCTGCAGGAGAAGAAAAGCTATGGATACCAACAAAATTAATAAAACTTCGATTCGAACAGGAAAAACCCCTTGATGAGGAAAAGTAAAAGATCATCCACCAATGTGACATCTCTACAAGTCGTAAGAAAAATTTAATAATGAAAGGTTGGGGTAGGGTTCTGTTTTTGTCTTTCCAGTATAGTGGAAATACCCATCTTCCAGAAATCATAAGGCCTTGGATATCCAGATGTTTACAGCAGAAAGAAAGAATCTATTGGTACCAATCTACACAGGGTAAAAAATCTCACTGTCTAACGTGTATATCTCTATCAACCTAGAAAAGTTGTGGTTCCAATTCAATTATAAGCCAAGCTGGCTTTGGAGATGGAATTGACTCACTCCTTCTCTAAACCCAAGCATATTGCTAAAAGAAAAGGTTGAGAGATTCTTCAGTCCCATATCAGAAGAGCCCTCTGGTGTGGGACAGAAGGAAACCAATAAAAAGGAACCATTGTCTTCAAGATTCTAATTCTCTCCATGCTTACTCTTGATTTCTCAGAATCCTTTCTTACATATTATGTCCTCTTTAAATCCAAACTTTCCATTTTGACAACAAATAAGTTTTTCCAATAGCAGTCTCTGAAGTCTCCAGAAAGAAGATGGGGCCCCCAAAACAACAACTCTACCCAATCCAGAATGATGCCACGGTAATCATCATCATACTACACTTCTTGCCAGAATTTCAGACAATCTTACTCATTACTCTAAGACTTGCTGTGGAACCTACAGTTAGTCTAACTGAGATTTAACTGTCTGAGCTCTCTCACAGTACCCAACAGAAATACCATCACCCCCTAAACAGCAGAAAGCAATTCTAAGAAAACAACGCCCCTTCTCCCTAAGGTTTCATATTTCTCAGGGTTATGAATGATGGTTATAGGGTTGGGGGTGGAAGAAAATATTAGACTCAGTATTCTCAAAAAAAGAAAAGGAAAAGAAAAAATGGAATGGATAGGTATAAGATATTATGGTAGATTATTGTATATGCTAGTAAACAAATTTAGTAAAATAGCAGCCTTAGATAACTTGCACTGTAATTTGCACTGTTATGGATCCTTATATGTTGATACAAATGTAAACTATTTTTATATTCCTGTTTAAGATAATTTGTATATTGATACAAATACAGAACTAAATTTGTTATAATGTACATATATTTCTACTCTTATTTGAAATATTTGTATATTGATGCAAATGTAAATTTATATCTGTCATACTTTATGTATGTTCTACTTCTGTTTAGGATATTCTGTATATTGATATATATATTTAAGATTATTGTCATATTGCATATTGCACCATACATTCCTACCTCTGTTATAAATATCTTGTGTATTGTCACAATTTTGAAGCCATCGTCCTTTACCGTACATTTGCTTATAGACTGTTTACCTTGTTTACATGAAGCCTTAGTCCTTAGGTTATTTCGGTAGATAAGACTTATAGATTTATAGTCACCTATGATTGTCATCTCTATAGTTACATTAGTTAGGTTATCCAGATTTACAGATACATAGGTCAGATGGACAGGTAATCTTCAAACACTTCATAGACCTAGAGAATATGGCATTTAAATAACTTAGAATTCTGTTGACATGAGACACAATTGCTCCTGGCAGCACCAATTTGATTCTGAGAGAGTGTTGGGCTTCTAAGACATTTCCATTTGGAAGTTTGTCTTCTTGACACAAAATGGCCTACTGGGCAAAGAACTGCCTTTGCCTCAACTGCTGACAATACGAGTGCTGTCCTTTCTGGTCAAGCAGGACACAAGGAAAGTGACCACTGTACTCTGCCAAGACAGGGTAAGATGATCTTTCAGAATTCCTGCTTCTGAAAATGGTCTGTCAAATACTCTAGGCCTGTAGCCAATTTGAATGCACCAACAATGCTGAGA
This sequence comes from Peromyscus aztecus, assembly GCA_902168405.1. Lineage (NCBI taxonomy): Eukaryota > Metazoa > Chordata > Mammalia > Rodentia > Cricetidae > Peromyscus > Peromyscus aztecus. The sequence continues at coordinate 8,593 of CABHPQ010138388.1, read as the reverse complement.
AACATTAGGTGACTGTCCAGGCTGCCAGCTGTCTAAGTCTACTCTTGCAAGATTCCCGAAAGTTGCTTGCATCCATCTACCATTTCTCAGGTACCATTATATACTTTCTCAGGTCTTTGATGGGATTGAAGACTAGCAGTTATAGTTACAACTTAGTATATTATATATATACATATATATATATATATATATAGCATATTAAGTATTAGATTCAGGTTCTTTAGGATAGGACATCCTTTGGAATGATCTTTGTAATATACCATTTACCTATGCTCTAGACTTCTCTGGATTTTAGTATGTGTTTCTTGCTTGATATTGTTCACATTGATTATAGTTCCATCTTATCTAGGTCATTATCCCTCATTACTCCTGGACAATATTTGATAACCATTCCTTTGTATATAGTCTTGTATTAAGTTAGAACCTTCTTATTTAGACAAAAAGGGGGAGATGTAGTGGGTAGCCATTCCAGCTTTGGTTTGGAAGTTCCACCCCTATTGAGGCTTTGGTAACTATCACGTCTACAAGGCGGGGCCAAGGGAGGGCCCCGAAGACCAGAGAGCAGGAAGTGCGGTGCTCTCTTGCTGCTGGGAGCCGGATGCGAGAGGTGGCCAGAGGAGAGTTCTCCAGAGAACATCGCCAGACTGCGCTGTGTCTTTCACAGAACCCTCAATCTACCTATCCCTTCATTTGTAAGTTACACCTTTAAATAAATCTCCTTTTAACTACGTGGAGTGACCTTAATATTTCCACCAATACAAGAAACTAGACATCAAAATACTAAACAACCCAATTAAAAAATGGGCTAAAGACCTAAACAGAGAATTCACAAAACAAGAATCACAAATGGCTGAAAGACATTTAAAGAAATGCTCAACATCCTTAATCATCAGAGAAATGCAAATCAAAACGACTCTGAGATATCACCTTACACCTGTCAGAATGGCTACGATCAAAAACACCAATGACAGTCAATGTTGGAGAGGATGTGGAGCAAAGGGAACACTCCTCCACTGTTGGTGGGAATGCAAGCTTGTACAACCACTGTGGAAATCAGTATGGCGGTTTCTCAGAAAATTAGGAATCAAACTACCTCAAGACCCAGCCATACCTCTCTTGGGCATATATCCAAGGAATGCTGATTCATACTATAAAGATACATGCTCAACTATGTTCATAACAGCACTATTTGTAATAGCCAGAACCTGGAAACAACCTAGATGCCTGTCAACTGAAGAATGAATGAAGAAAATGTGGTACATATACACAATGGAGTACTACTCAGCAGAGAAAAACAATGAAAGCATGAAATTTGCAGGCAAATGGATGGAACTAGAAAATATCATCCTGAGTGAGGTAACCCAAACCCAGAAAGACAATCATGGTATGTACTCACTCATAAGTGGATTCTAGATATAAAATAAAGAACAATCAGACCACAACCCACAGAACCATGGAGGTTATATATATATAGCATGGAGGTCCCTAGGACGATTGTGGCTTATAATAAATTTCGGTTTTACTCAATCACTGAGCAAGCCTCAATGAAACATCTTACTATTAAGATAAGAACACATACTCTATCAAGCTGATAATAGAAAAATAAATTAATTTTAAACAATAAAAAATAAATAAAAATAAAAGAAAAATTTGAAATATTAAACAAACAAACATTTTACTAAAGCAAAAAAACAGAGAACTAGGGACTCATCATTTCTCTCCACATTCTATTCTTTCCCTTGTTTTATATATTTTAAATTTTTTATTGGTGGATTCTGCTGGAGTTTACTGGTGGATTCTACTGGAATACCCGATGCAGACAAGCACTGGAGAGCTCCTGTTGCATATCACCCTCTGGAGTGATGGAAGGATCTTTCTACTAGCACGTGGAGGAAACCCGATCTAGTGTTGGTGTGGCCCCGGGGTTCTGTTTATGTCTTTCCTCAGGACAATGAGGTTCCTCTTTGGATTCCCAAGCACTGAATGTGCCCTTTGGCTGCTGCTGAAGCCCAACATGACAGAGACCTAATGGGTCTTCATGAAAAAAATCTACCCTTCTGATATCAATGGAGATTGAGAGCCCAATATTGCCAGCTTTGGCAAGCATTAATGTAAGCCTAGGAACTGTAGCCATGAGATTGGATTCTCCAGAAGAGCTGCCAGCTAAAGTCATGCTGGGATCAAGAAAAATGGGCCTTGGTGGTACGTGTTACTGGAGTTGTATCCATGCCAGTGGATGTCCACACAATCCAGAAGAGAATTTGACATTGCTGCTGCCACTGTTGCTGTTATAGCAATGGCACCCACCACTGCTACTCTTTCTGGGATTACCATTTCATAATTGCTTACTACAGCTAGCACAATGGAGACCCTGGCAACAAAAGTCGCTACCACAGTTAGTTAATCTTTCATTCTATTGGGCATGATAAATTTAATTCAGAAGTTATGTACATCTCAATTGGCTTTGAAAATTATAAATTTATAAACTCAAGTTCCAGTTGCTTTTGGGATACTATCTTACAAGGACACCAATGTACAGTATGGCTCGTTAAGGAAGGAAATGGCTCAGTTGCCTTTAACCTACTGGCTATGGGTGAGATAGGACCTCTGTTGGTCTTTTCTGTATCGAACACACAGATTGCAAGCCCAGTGCCACTTTGAGATCTTTGGCAGCAATTAACTATGCAGCTCACACATGATTGAGCCTGTATGAAAATGAGTATTCAGAGACGGGTAATGCCTGGGGGGCACTCACCAACCTAAGACAGAGCACCTGTGTGGCCTGTGCTGGCGTCTCCATGACGGGTAAGGTGACCTGCTGACATCCCACGCAACCCAAGTCAGAAGCTCATTTTTTAATAAAAGGGGGACCTGTAGGGCCCTGGCCCCCGTTTTGGGTAACTGCTGCCTTGCTTGTGTACTTTGACCTTGATATCCTCCCTATGCTAATTCCCTGCCAGGTTCCACCCTCCTGAATGCTTAAGAGAAGTTCCTTGTCTGTGTATCCTGAATATTGGGCATTAACAGATTAGAAGCAAGATTGTAAAACATCAGTAGCGAACTTCTGCCCTCCGGGGTTCTCCCATTGTGCTGTAAGCCTGTACTTAAGACCTCCTCCCCCCTTCAATAAATGACATTCGGCATTTAAAATTAAAATATATATATATATATATATTTGAATGAATACTGTGAATGTAATCTATGAATACCACAAATGTGATTAATATCATGAGTGTAATTAATGAATATCATGAGTATAAGTTAAAAAATAAATAAATAAATAAATAAATAAATAAATAATTAAATAAAAGAAATACCATTACAAAATACTTCTTATAGTATCTTCCTATGAAACTGAATATCACAGTTTCACCTTAGTGGAATAACTTACATCAGAAGGCATTTTGGAATGTAAAGATGTAAATGTTCAGTGGATGTCACAGCTCTTTGTTTGCCATTAGTCTTAATGAGGTGAGTAAAGTAAACAGACTACCATAATCACTGAGTTTATTCACAGGCATGCTGTATAGGCATGCATAATACCACATTGATACTTTCATGTATAACATGGAAAGACCACCCCAGCCTTGACACTCAGTGCCACCATTGCACATTTGTGGGTACAATATTTTTCTTAATCAGGCTCCATTCTCTCTTACAAGGTTGGACTTTTCCAGAACACGGAGAGTTTAGCAGAATCTCTTTAATTTGAATGAGTAATTGTAATGTCCAGAGGCTCAGTTTCTTTATTTCTGAAACTAGTATAATAGTATTCCAAGCTGTCACAATGGGATAGTGATGTGATTGACAGGGTGAAATGAAACTTCAAGGGCAAGTGGTGACAGAATTCAGAGTCCGAAAAAAGAGAACAGTTACACAAAGCAAGGGGTAATACAGTGAATTTAGGAGGCAGCTCTGACCTTGCATACTGGGGAATGATACAACCTAAATAGAGTAAGGATATAATCAGGTGGGGGAAGCTTCCTCTACTATCATTAAAGGACACACACACATGCGCGAGGGCACACACACACACACACACACACACACACACACACACACCACTAACCTGGCTGGTCAGGAGATTCTGGCTTCATGCCTGACTTCTTACAGGTGCAAATAGCTAACACAAAATAAAATTATCACCTTCTTGAGTATTTACATGGGGTGGGATGAAGCAAGGTTCTATCATGCAGGATCAGGCTTCAAACATAATGAGCATGCCTCCTATGGGCAATGTTCACAAAAATACAACATGGAGATGCCTTGAACATAACTGACATTGTTTATATTTCTGTAGGTATATTACTGGATTGCCTTTATTGGAATATTCTACAAAACAGATTCTCATTGCTATAATAGTACACCATTATAACTCTGTATATCATTAATATTATTCAATGTACTCTGCACAGTGTATGTTTAGAGTTTTCATATTCCCACTCTTTTGCACATTCACTATATTCAACATTATAAAGGAATACTATTCTCTTTTGCATGTAACTAATGTTTGCAGTTACAGAATATTTTACGCACTATACACTCAGAAGCAATACTAACAGCCTTAAAGTTGATGGTTTGCATATTTGATTTGGTTTTAGAACAATATTTCTCTTTGTTCTTTTCATGCTAAGAATATCAAATCATACCATTTCTGGACAAAAATCCTACATGTTATCCATACATTAAGTAACATTAGTACACACATTAAAAAATGCAAAACTTTTAGCTGTATTTTTATGCATACATGTCTTTAACACTTCCTTGTATATGATGCCACATTTTTGCTTTCCACACTATATGTAAAAGAGCTTTATATCTGTTTCCCCAACCACAACAACTCCCTAGAGCCCATCACTGTGCATTGGAGTGGTAGAAATCTGATAAATATTTGTAAAATGGATGAATGAAAATGAACCAAGTGCAAAATCATCTAATGTCAGCCATGTACTTATACTACTGGATCATCAGAAGAAATATAGATGACTTTTTAATTTATCTCTGTGGAATTTTTAAATTAAAAGATTCCAGTGGATGTTCCTTCCCATCTTGATTTCTCAGGGCACTTACTAATTCACCAAATGCCTTCAATGAAAATGTTAGCATTTTCTTTGACATTGTGTCTTTTCTTACTACCCTTGGGGAGAAGAATGGCCAGCCTGACTCTCTCTGACAGATCTACCGTGGCATGTCTACTCTGATAGAAAATTCTTCTCCCTAAAGGCTTTGCTTCTCCTGCAGAGAAAGCTCATGAGCAAATGCTGTCATCAGCAGCCATGCATTGGTGAAGACACACAGTGAGAGAAGATCCCAGGCTTTGTTTCAACTCAGGGATTTCAGCAGAAACCCAAGAAGACTGTTCAGAATATTGTCTCTCAACAAAAACAATAACCTTTCCCCTGCATCCTGAGGCTGCCCTTGTCATTGTGATTTTCTTATTTATTCTTGACTCTCTATTGAAGAGCAACTGATTTTTTCTCTTGTATTTTCAAGGATGCATTCATGTGATAGGGATATTTAAAGCTATGTTATGGAATTTCATGTCTCTTTTTACACAGCCTGTTTCTTACCTCTTGTTTAAAATGATTAAAAGAAACTTTTCCTGTAACTAGGACAATAGGCAGATCAAGCTTCTTTATATAATCATTTTTGTTTTGCTTTTTATATACACAGAAGCACTACTACATAAAAATTCTCAATGTTTTTATTGAATGAATCTAATACTATATATTGCATGTTCATCACAAACCACACAGGAAACAGTAATATTTGAGGTTTTAAATGTATAAAACAATAAACTGTGACAATAAAGCTATTTTCTGCCTGAGAATTGCAAAATTGAGATAATGTAATTATTTGACCATGTAGTGAATTCTCCATGAACATGACAAGAATTAGAACAGTGAGATTATTGAACATGTGTGAATGGCACACCCAGGAAAGTGTTTTTGAGGGTGTTGTAATTTGTGGATACCTGTGCCTTTTTGGTAATTAAAGGATTTAGAAAGAAAGGAAGTTTTGAAGATCAAATATAAGAATCAGTAAGCTAGGTTCCATGAAATGATAGATATGCTGCCACCAGTGTAAATAGCTGTCATAGGAACTCTTATCTATTTTGCTTAGAACTTGTAACAGTTATTTAACTGGAGGGCAATTGTTTTAAAAGTGGTTAATACATACCTTAAACATTTTTTGAAATTAAAACATATAAATGCTTATTCATTGATCTTTGAATAGGTAGCCAAGAACATAGGTTCCACTGCTGAATCAAGCACCTCATTCTCTTTCTTCTTTGTGTGTGCATGATGTATGTGTGTGTATTAGTGCACATATGTGAGTTTGTGTGTATATACAAGTGTATGTTTGTGTCCACACATGTGTGCATGTGTGTATGCACATGCATGTGTGTGTGTGTGTGTGTGTGTGTGTGTGCACGCGTGCGTGTGCTAGAAGTTAAAGTCTTTCTTTATGTATCTACACCTCATTTACTTTTTGAGGCAGGATCTCTCACTGAACCTGTAGCAAACTGATTTGGCCTTGTGAGCTAGCTAGCCAGCTCCAGTTTTCCTCCTGTTTTCTGCCCCTCCAGCACTAGAAGATCACAGGAGCCCACTGGGCTCACCTTTTTACATGGCACTGGGGGTCCAAACTCAGATCCTCATGCTTATACAGGAAATATTTTATTGATTAACCCTTCTACTCAGTCCCCTTCGTTCTTTTTTTTTTTTATACAAGTGATAACCATAACACATTGTTTACACTTCCAGTTTGAATCTCCCTAGAGTGAGAACTTAACACTGGTGAAGGAACATGGAGACATAAATGTTTGAACTTCTTACAATATTTTGTCATCATCTCACATATAATTTAAAACATTTTGAATTGACTTTATAAAATGTTCAAAGCAAATAACTTTCTCAGTCACATCTCATTTCTTTATATAATGCTTACTTACATAACTATAGTGACAAGTACAACTGGATTTCACAGATAAGGAAATAGATTTTCAGGCAAAACAAGCCAGTGCTAAAAAGACAAATAAGGCATGTTTTCTTTCATATGTGAAGTCTAGATTTAACAACAACAGAAAGGCATGGGAGTAGATTATTTAAAAAGAGGGAAAGGACAAGGAAGATGTGAGAGGGAATGTGGGGGAGTGGTGGAAGGATGAATAGAACTAAGGTATTTAGTGCATATACATATATACTTATGAAAATAGTATAATAGCACCCATTATTTAGTAAGATTAAGTGAGAATGAATGGGAAGAAAGTAGGATGGGAATAAGATGACTGACCTTATGAAGCAACCAAGTTCCAGTTGATAGTGTCAACAAAAATGTCCCAGTCTATTGCTGAGTAGCTCAGCAGTGATGCGGCAGACCATATTATATAGGTGGAATGAAGAGCAATGGGAGTCCTGGTTCAGAAAATGTAGAATATAAATATGATAGGATGAAAGGGTAGATTAATAAGCCTACTTTTAATGAGCAAAAACTTGTTTAAAAATGGTTTACATTTATTTTGTTATTCTATTCTTGTTTAAGGTATTATGTTTATGTAACTCATTTAAATTGTAAAGGATAATTAAGAAATACAGATGCCAAATACAAATAGAATTAGTCTTCTATGATAGTCAAACTCATACTCATGTTAAGTTTTCTAGGTATACATAGATATAATTCAATTAGGTAGGTAATCTTCAAACACTTCAAAGACTTACAGAATATGGCATTGAAAATGTTTTAAAAGTTTAGACTTTCTGGACAATGAGACATGTCTGCTCCTGGTAGCACCAATTTACTTCAAAAAGAAAGATGGGCATCGAAGACACTCCATATGGAGCTTATCTTCTTCGTGGCAAAAATAGCCATTTGGGCAAGAAACTGTTCTTGCCTGGACTACTTAACAAAACTGGACATGCAGGACCCATGGGAAGGTGACTACTGAACTTTGCAAGTTGAGATGGTCCTTAAGGTTCCTGCTTTACAGAGGAAACTGCCAAATATTCTACAGGATGCAGAGAGAAATGACTGAGAGACTCTAGTCCTGTAGGCTGAAAAATGGATGCCCCCACATTGCAGAAGAACTTCAGGTAACTGTCCAGACAGGCAGTTGTTTCTGCCATTCTAGATTTTTGGAAGTTGATTACAATGCCTTTCCTATTTACTTAGGTAATATTCTATCCTTCTGGGGTCTTTGATGTAGTTAAAGATGAGATAGTTATAATTATGGTTTTCCTTCATTATGATAAAAGATAAGATAGATATGAAACCCTAGACTCACAAATTTAGGATAGATAGAATATTTTCTTTTATTTTGCCAAATACAAATAGACTAGATATTATAACTGTAATTCTTGCTTGATAACTGTTTGTTATATGTAATTTGCTATGTTAAAGTTAAACCCTTCCTTTTTGATTAGACAGAAAAGGGGAGGTGCTGTGGGGTGTTCTGTATGCTATGAATGTGTTGCTCTGATTGGTTGATAAATAAAAAGCTGATTAACCAGTAACCAGGCAGGAAGTAAAGGCAGGATAAAGAGACAAAGAGAATTCTGGGAAGAGGAAGGCTGAATCAGGATATGCTAGCCCG
>CABHPQ010138387.1:19575-34107 GCA_902168405.1 Peromyscus aztecus | reverse complement strand
TCTTTTTTCCTTTCTGAGTAGATTAAAAAAAATCTACCTTTTATCTTATCATTTCTTCCCTTATTCTTTTCAGAGTAGGTTCAATAACCTACCATTATCTATATCTTCTTTTTTCTTTTTTTTAAACAAGAACCCTGTATCTAATCTCCTTTGTTTAGCTTTGTTTTCTGACCATTAATAATTAACAACTTGGAACCAGCCATCATTAATATTGACAATATCCATAACTCATTAAACAACCAAAAATCCACCCATCCTACCTCTTGGGAATGTGGGCATCCTGTTCTTAAAATTACTTCCTGCTGTCTTGGGGCAAAGGCATCTTTACAGAATGTTGAAAAGAAAATTTTGGAGTTAATTGTTAAGTCCTGGGAGAGGTAGCAGTATCATTTCTCTGGTTTCGGTATAATGGGAAAGTGCAGGGTTTGTCTCAAGTCCTTGTTCGAGTAGTCTGTCAGGTTGGGTCATCTCAGCTAGCCATTTCAAAATTGCCCTGAGCAGTTTTTAGTACAAAGCCAATCTTTGGGTGATGTTTGTCAGCTTAGTGGTATTATTATTGTCCATGTAGAATCCTCATTGTGGGATACCATCATCTTTTTGGAGATTTCAAAGTTGCTGTTAGGCATGGTTATGGTTCCCTGTAGAAATTCCTTTTGTATGTGCCTCCTCTGTGGTTTGGAACAATCCCAACTGTATCTGTGGCTGAATCATGTCTCATAACTAGTCCCAAGTTTGCAATTCAACAGGTTCCATTCTTCTTCACCAAGATAATCTTGGATTTTGTGAGCAATAGCTGGCTTTTCTTGGGTATCCACAATTTTAATCTGAAGATGGGCAAAACCTCTTGCTCTGGAGTTTGATCACCCCTTCCACTGTAACAATGTACCTATTCAAGTATTCAAAAAGGGATCCATGCTCATGGTAATCAGACACCATCCACAGTTGAGTCCAAGTGCCATTGTCTTTGCTGTCTGCTGCTACAAATCCTAGGATGTTTTCATGGCATAACATCACCATCAGATAAATGTCTGCCTCTCAGAACCATGAATGTTCTTCCCTAGAAGAGAATATCTTCACAACAACTTCTCCCTGCCATTTGCCTTGCCAAACTTCTCCAAACTGACCTTTGCCGATGCTTTCTTGTAACACAGTGGTCCTGGCAATAGTTCTCTGAACAAGGAGCAGTAAATCCTTTGTCCCTGGTAGCAGTGTCACTGCTGCCACCAACGTGATGAGAAGCAGCCAGAAATGAGGAGCAGCAGCTGCCGCCACCATGTTTGTGGCCTGGCCCAGCCCCAGCCTCAGCTTCTCCTCTGCAAGGCTCCCAGACTGGCCTCAAACTCGGGCTCCTCCTGCCTCTACATCCTTCAGCAAATCCTACCAGCATTCACCACCACAACCAGCCTTGTGCAGCTTGGGCCTGAGCTGGGGACTGCAAGGCCCCAGGCAAGTGGCTTTTTCATGAATTCATACAGCAAATGTTGGGTGCCACATGTAGTGGAAGTTTTCCTGTGTCCTGCCTGGTCCTGCAGCCGCTCAGACCCAATAAACACACAGAGGCTTATATCAATTACAAATTGCATGGCCATGGCCTATGGCTCAATTTTCTTTCTAGCTAACTCTTATAACTAAACTCAGTCAATTTCTATTAATCTATATGTCACCATGTGTTCTGTGGCTTTACTTGTGTGCCATTACATGCTGCTCCCTAGACAGCAGGGGATGGTATCTCTTCTGCCTCTGCTTTCCTTCTTCCTTTCCCTTTCCTGGATTTCCTGCCTGGCTATAACCTGACTTACCATAGGCTAGAACAGCTTCTTTATTTACCAGTCATAGCAACACATATTCACAGCTTATAGAAAGATATCTCACAGCAGAAGTAAGTGACCTGCTTTTGATTTGGTTTTACAGGAGATTACAATTAAGAAATTGCCTTGAGTCTCAGAAGAATCTTTGGACTTTTAAAATAGTGTTAAGACTATGAAAGGCTATAAGGACTTTTGAAGTTGGACTCAATACATTTTTTTTTATTTTGATATGGCTACAAGTCTATGAGGCCCAGGACATAGAATGTGGTAGTTTGAATGAGAATGGTGTCCATACGTTCATGTATTTGAACATTTGATCCCAAGATAGCAGAACTGTTTGGGAAGGATTAGGGGGTATATCTTGTTAGAATAGGTGTGACCTTGTTGGAGGAAGGGTCTTCCTAGGGATGAACTTTGAAGTTTCAAAAGCACAAGCCAGTCCCAGTGGCTTTTGCTTTCTGCTGCCTAAGTATCCATATGTAGAACTCTCAGGTACCATGTCTACCTACATACTTTCATGCTCCTTGCCATAAGGATAATGAACTAAACCTATGAAACTGTAAGCAAGCTCCAATTAAAAACTTTAAGAGTCACCATGGTCATAATGTCTATTCACAGCCATAGAACACTGACTAAAATACTTGACTATGCTCAGCTTGACCACTCTAATTTTCTACAGGCCAGGAACCCTGCCTAGGGGATGGTGCCACTGAATTTTTCCACATCAATTAACTTAACTAAGACAATTCCAACAGTCATGTCCACATACCCACTCAATGTAAATATCCCCTCATGGAGACTCTCTTCCCCGGTGTTAGTACATTGTGTCATATTGATAGTTAAAGCTAACTATCATACAAAAAATTAAAAATTTAAGATTTGTAAAATGTAAAAAAAAATCCAAACAAACCTATTGTGAATTTTGATTCACTATTACTTATTAACAAAATATGTTAAGAACTTGAAATTTCTAGTACCAGTCATTGTCAAACACCACTGTCACATCCTACATCCCTTCGCATCAATTAAGCACATTTTTCAAGCCTTAAAACAACCTTAGAGAACTATGTCATGAGTATTCTTTAAGTGGTGTAAATTCCTAAATCCATCTCCCTGTATGTGATGGTCAGTGATAGTAGTCAACTTACACAGTCTGGAACCATCTGGGAACAGGTCGTCTGGGAATGTCTGTGTATGGTCTGAATGTAAAGGGGAGGCAGCCGAGAACTGGCATGCCCATGTATATTCTCTCTCTGCTCTTGATTGAGGACGTACCTGAGGAATTTGTCAGTCAGATCATGATGCCTGTCTATCTCCACAGCAATGGACTGCAACCCCAAATAGTGTGCCAAATATACCCTTCTCCCTTGAGTTGATATTTTAGGATTGTTGTATCACAGCGACAGGAAATGAAACTGAAACATTGTGTAATTATTACTCCATTTTTTTTCCACAATGTGGAGGAAGTGTGCAATGCTCCAGAGTGTCCAAGGTCAGTATTGAGGGGAAGCAGTTCTATAGGAAGGCATATAGAGGGGCAGGCCATGAAACCAAAGTCACTTGCAACAACTGGATGTGCTTCCAGGGAAGGAAACCCAGTTTTTCTCTTCTCTTAAATAGATTAGTGATTTTGTTCTTCATAGCCTATGTACCTTTCACATGACAGGGAAATTTAATTTAACATCAGTGCCTAAGTTTTATCAGTCATTTCAAAACAATCAAAAACCTGTTTCTCTCAACCCTGCTACAAATTTGAGAATTTTTTTTCTTGCAGACCATCTTATTCCTATCTTTTGAAACCAAGAAGGCAGCCACCTAAATGTCTAATATTAACGCAGAGGCTGTCAGTTCTAATGATTTTGTTACATCTGTTACCATGAACTGCTTCAGATGCAGGAAAAACAGCCCAGTCCCATCTGGTACCCTTTCCCTGTGCTATAGAAAAAAATATGATTGTCCTCTTTCTTACTCTTTTACCTGAAATCTTAAAGAATATTTGAAAAAAACATATTCTCCATCTAATGATTACACATCATTTGTTTAATGCTTAATTAGAGAATTGAAAGCTGCAGTATATGGTTAACAGATGGAGTGGAGAAAACCACAAGGACAGGAGGGCAAGGAGAAAATGCTCACACGTGCATAAGGTCATCTTGTGCAATCATTTTATACCAAGTAGTTTACTTAAAGAAGAAAACAGAGTTTGAGTCTAGGTAAACTAGTAGACAAGCGGATGGAAGATGGCTCAATCAGAAGAATGCTTACTGTGCAAAAATAAAGACCCAAGTTCCATCTAGCATCCACATTAAAAAGTCAGACACCAGTACAGCTCTGTGGCAAGTGAACCTGCTGAAGCATAGCAGATGCCTCTCACCCCACACTGCCAAGATGCCCAAGATGAATGTTAGCCCAGATGGGGTTGCGAAGTTACTGCGTGAGCTGTTGGCTAAGCCAGCCCCTGCTAAGGTGGACACAAAGCCAAAATAGGCAGTGGGAAAAGATAATCAGACCAAAAAAGTGTAAACAAAAGGGAAAAGGGGAGCAGAGGGCAAACTGAAGTGGCTGCCCAGGAAACTACAGCTCTGCCTGCAGAAAATGGAGAGACTGAAAAACCAGAGTCCAGCCTCTGGAGGAGAAGCCAACTCCCACTAACCACGCATCATATCTTTCAGTGGTCCCTGCCTCCATTCTCTAAAAATCCAGAGGAATATTTTTATCAACTCTTTTGTAAATGTGAGTTTTTTTGCTCTAGGAATACTTTTAAAAGGTGGGCAGAAATCCCACCTCATCCTATTTTTTAAGCATAAATGTTTTTTTAAGAGGTTAAATCATTTGCTGGTTGTTTATTTTTTGTTATAACCAGAAAATAGCAGGATATTGAGTCAGAAGAACCTGTGACTGACTAGGGGGGTCACCATAACATTCCATAGAGGAGGCTAGTTTCATATCCCCTAACACAAAGCAGATGAAATGGTAATTTGGATTCTCAATCACGAATTTGTGTCTGGAATAGTTTCAGTTATACCTGGTCTCGTGTTTCTAGTAGAACTCTTTCCAAAAAACCAATAATAATAACAACAAAAAAACAAAACAAAACCACTCCTCAGTCCTTGCCCTGTCAGAACTATAATGTCTTTTTATGGCAGTCATTTTTCTAACAATGTGGTAATGTGCTGTGAAAAATGGAAATTTTGAGTATGTGGTATATGTGTCATAAAATTGTGAGTTAGTGGGATTAAGGATTATAAGCATTTGAATGTTATTTGAGGTCTTAAGGAAAACTTTTGAAGTTTGAGGCTGGAACATCACTGGAGTAAGTTCAAAGAGAAACAACGTTTGGCTATTTTGGGTATGTGAACACAATGTATGACTCTTCAGAATCTGGGTACATGTCTTAAGAATTAAAATGTCTAAACCAATAAAATCTCAGTTGTGAAAAGGTTTAAAAAAAAAGACATAATGTTGAGTGTCTATAACCTCAGTGCTAGAGGAGCAGAGGCAGGAGAATCCCTAGCACTGGCTTTGGCTGTGCATTGGAGCCATACTAGTGAGCTCCAGGTCCTTGTGAGAGACCCTGACTAAAATCAACAAAGGAACAAACAAATAAATACATAAGATAGGGAAGCAATTGAGGAAGACACCTGTGGCTCCCACAGAGAGGCACACTGTGGTGATATTTTATTTGTACTGAAATGTGGTGATATTTTATTTGTGCATTAATAAATAAAGCTTGTCTGGAGAAAAGGACAGCCATTTTAAGTAAACAAAGAAGTCAGGTAGCACACGCCCTTAATCCTATCACTTAGCAGGCAGTGAGTTCAAGGCCACACTAAGGAACAGAGCCAAGCGTAGTGGCACAGGCCTTTAATACCAGTACCAACCACAGAGACCCAGAGGTCTGTACACACAGACAGAAAGTGACATAGCTGTGTAGGAAGAAGAAGTGAGGAAGCAGCTGGGCTAAGACAGCCAATGAGAGGGCAGAAAAGCAAGGCATATAAACCCCGGGTAGACAGGAAGTTGTGCTCTTTAGAAGCTGCAGAGTTGGTGAGGTGAGGTTAACTCATGGCTTTCCATATTTCCCTGATCACTCTAAGGCTTTAACCCAAATTTCTGCCTCTGTGTTTTTTGTTTAATAAGACGATTTAGAAATTTATCTACAGCACACCACACATACTTACATGAACACACACTAACATATATATAAGTACACTCAAGAATCAACAAACTCTTCTTGGGATTTAAAATCATGATTGACTTACTTGTAGCTTCTCTGGTGTAGTCTCAGGAAGGGTATCTGTACCCATGTGGTTCATGATCAGTGTGACAAAGAACTGTCACCTAGAGTTTCAGTGGATGGCTTTAGGTATTTAGTCACATCTATGTGTAAATAAGAAGAACCTGCTGTCATCAGAAGACAGAAAGGCTTCCTGGGTTAAAATAGTAACATTTATCGCATGAACAGCTATGTTGCTTAATTACTCAAATAACAAATGATTCAAAAACATCGAAGAGAGAGAAAAGACTCCTCACAGATTACGGCAAGTAGACATGATCATTTATTTATTGTCATATAGAAATAAGTCAGTGAAAACATTTCCTGATACAAATAAATGAGGAAAGACAAGGAAAACACAGCTAGATATAAGGTATGAGCTATTGTGTTTGATCAGAAAGGGTGATCCATGAACGGTATTTATAGTTAGCCAATATAGTTAACTATAAATAAAAGCTGAGGATATGGCATAGTTAGTAAAGGGTTTGCATTTTTGATGTCAGTTCAGATCCCTAGCACCCAAATAGAAAAACCTGGTGTGGTTGTGCACACCTTTAATCCTAGTGCTATATGGCAGAGGCAGTTGGTTTCCTGGAATTCTCTGGAGAATCAGCCTTGCTGAATCCATCAGCTTCAGTCCAGGGAGAATTTGTTTTTTGTTTCAAAATATGAGAGTCACTGAGGAGAAACTCCATACCAAACTCTGATATTCATGTACACACACACACACACCCATATGCACACAAGCACACACACGAACACATACATATATTCCTGAATTATTGCACCTTTCCTCTTGTGCAGCAAGAGAACTAGAGTTCAACTACAAGAACCCAGATAAGAGAGAGGGCCATCCCAATGCTGGCTGGACAGAACAGCAGATCTCTGGATACCAGTAGACAGCCAGGCCAGCTTGACAGCCAGTCACAAGTCCACGACAGAGATCCTAAATGGACAACACCTGACAAATAGCTCCATATACTGACGTCTGGCTTCGTATTGACAGGCAACATCCCCAAAGTTCCCACCAACAGGCACGTGCCCACGTGTGTCCTCCCCAAAATGGATACCACAAATATCTAATATTGGGGTACAAGAGCATTAGATTACAAAGAGTTTTGCACTAATCTCATCGCAGAATAGCCATAATCCCTGACTGCTCTTATGTTCATGTAAATTGTGTATGTCATTTTGCAAAAAGTGACACAATCCTCAGTGTGATTTGCACTTAAAGATTTTCTCAGAATGTTAGAAGAATCTCACCTCTGGCATGAAAAGCAGATGAGTTTTCAAATTGGCAAGGTCTCAAGGATTTTTGAAATTTAGGGAGAAAATATGCAGTTAAATTTGCTAATTTCCATTAAGAGCAAGCTGCTGGTCTCCTCAGCAGTAGCCTTAATGCTGGTCTCTGTGATTAACTAATGGTGGGAAAATGTTCTGTATTTTGTTATTGAGGAATCAGAGGAAACATGGTGCTTAATTATTCAGGAGCCCTAGGGGCCACTGCCGATGCTCAGATAAAAATAAACTATCAGCCTCAAGCCACAAGCAGAATGGAAGAACAAATCACACCTTTATTTCATTTGTGTGTTGCAAAATGTGCCTGGGAAATGATTTCAAGAAAGACCATTATAATCAGACTCTTGCTGCAGGCTGATTCTCCATGAAGTGACAAATTAGACTTTAATGTATTACATGCCATTGAGCTGAGGCTTGAAAGGGAGCATGCCACCAAGGACTGGTTTCTCTGCTTGGTCTGCCTTAAGGGGATTCTTAGAACAGGTTCTGAAGAGGAATCACTCTAAGCCATGTCTGTGCAGATGATATTTCCTAAACCCTAAACACGTAACATTTCCAATTATTGATTGTTGCTGTCCTTCATCAAAAGAGAGTCAATTTGTGGGATTAATCAAGATAGAAAATGATGAAGCTTCTACACAAGGCCTGCAGCAGGCTACTGAGCTCTGAGTTCAGTGGGACCTGACTATCTCATTCAACACATGGAACAAGAGAGAATATTTTGCAAGTTGTATATATAATAAGAGGTTCACATCTAGAGTAAGGAATTTTAGAACTCAACAAAATGAACACAGAAGTGAGCAAATTAGTACAATAGACATTTACCTAATTAAATTGTACACATAGCTAATAAATACCTGGGAATGAATGGTTAAAATTACGAGGCATTTAGAAAATGAAATTTAAAACCACAATGCAGAACCACCTTATTCTATTACTATGGCAGTACTAACAAACATTCAGCACACACACACACACACACACACACACACACACATATCATAAATAAAAATTATTTTATATTGATTGCAATATAAAATGGTAAATCCTATACATGCATTTATATCATGGTTTTTAGAAACTATTGAAAATAATTTCTGTATGAATCATTGTTCCACTCAGGTTTATTTCCAAAGCAATTGAAAACAGTCTCAAATCTGTATTTGTATATCTATATCCATAGTAACAAAATTAATAATAATTAAATTTTGAAGAAACTGTAGTACAATAAGAGTTGACTATGTAAACACTGTGTATCATATTCATACAGTAGAATATTAGTTAACCACAACAAAAGACATTCTGATGCCTGCTGGTAAAGAGGTTAATGTTGAGAACAATATATTAAGTGAACAAATACAATCACAAATTCACATATACTGAATAATAGATGCCTTTTGCTGTTATTTAGAACATTTCCTCCATTGATGTATTAAGTGTTTTCACTGTGAAATGGTGTTTTACTCTGACAAGTATTATTTTCTGTATTGACAGAGACAATTATAAAAAAGTTTTTCTTTTTGTATTACATTGATTCTCTGAAGTTAAACTACTTTGCATGCATTATTGATTCCCACTTGGAAGCAGCATATAGTAGTTTAATGCATTGCTGTGTCTAGTATCCTGGTGTTATGTTGAGGAATTTTTAATTCACATCTCTAAGTGATATTGACTTGCCTATTTCTCGTGAGGTTTTTCTCCAGTTTTAATATTAGGACAATAATGAATCTATAGTGGAGACAGAAAGTGTTCCTTCTTCTTTTATTTAAAATTTATGGCCCAGTGTAGTGGCACACAGCTGCGATCCCAGAGTGAAACCCTGTCTCAAGCAAAACAAAACCGAGAGTGCCAAAGCTCCACAGTTCATGAGTGATTGGAGTTGACTCTGCTAAGTGCTCAGCAGGCTGCCTCAGTGAAGCCTCCTGGGCTTCATCTGCTTATGAATGGCTTGAGTATTATCATTTGCTGAATCTCCTTTTGATTTATGGTCATGTTTTTTTCAGGATAGGATATTAGTAGCTTTCGCCTTCCAAGGGAATTCTATGTTTCTTGTATGTCATTTTCGCATATACAAGGATAGATAATATTTCATCATAAACTTAAAAATGTTTCTGTAAGGTCTGGAGTTAAATATTAATTCTCACTTCTTAAATTTGGTTCACAACTTTTCATAGTTAATCCATGTAAACACCGTTTAGCTTGTTGTTTTCAAAGAACTGTCCATGTTCTCTTTTATGCCCTCTATATTTTATATTCTTTAATTCAATATTTCCCTTGATCATCTTTTTAAAAAATTTTTCATGTGTATGTGTGTAGCACATGTGCATGTGTGTGGGACATGCACGTGTGTGTGCATGGACACCAGAGGAGGAAATCACGTGTCCTACTCTATCACTATATACTTATTCCCTTGAGATATGGCCTCTCTCTGAACCTAGAGTGAGGCTGGCATCAATAAGCCTGGGCAATGCTCTTGATACAGGTGCATATGTGCCCATGGCAGGCTTTTTACACGGATGTCAGAATCCAAGCCCCGTTCCTCATGCTTGTGCAGCAAATGCTCTTACCCACTGAGTCATTCCCTCTGCTTTTATATGCATGCATCAGTTTTATTTTGCCTTTCTTTTTTTAATAATTAAATTTATGTATTTTTGTTGTTGTTGCTGTTTTTCGAGACAGGGTTTCTCTGTGTAGCTTTACGCCTTTCCTGGAGCTCACTTGGTAGCCCAGGCTGGCCTCGAACTCACAAAGTTCCGCCTGGCTCTG
Source organism: Peromyscus aztecus (assembly GCA_902168405.1). NCBI lineage: Eukaryota > Metazoa > Chordata > Mammalia > Rodentia > Cricetidae > Peromyscus > Peromyscus aztecus. The sequence continues at coordinate 23,958 of CABHPQ010138387.1, read as the reverse complement.
CCTCCCGAGTGCTGGGATTAAAGGCATGTGCCACCACCGCCCGGCTTATTTTACAACCCAGCCACAGTTTCCCTTCCCTCCTCTCCTCCTGTTCCCTCCCCCCAACTCCCCTCTGTTCCCCCCATCCACTCCTTCTTGGTTTCTCTGTTCAAAAAGGGGCAGGTCTCCCAGGGGTGCTGACAAAGTGTGGCATCTCAGGGTGCAGTGGGAATAAGCTCCTCCTCTTGTATTAAAACTGGGAAAGGAAACCTAGTATGAGGGATAGGTTCCCCAAAGCCAGTCAAAGCATTGGACACACCCTGCCCCCACTGTTAGGAATCCCACAAGTAGACTAAGTTACACAACTGTCACACATATACAGAGTGCCAGGTCAGCCCCATGCAGGCTCTCTGGGTGCGACGTTCAGACACTGTGAGCTCCTATGAAACCAGGGTCCTAGTTAGGGTTTATATTGCTGTAGAGACACCATGACCATGACAACTCCTATAAAGGAAAAATATCTAATTGGGATGGCTTGCTTACAGCTTAAAGGTTAGGTCCATTATCATCATAGGGGGATATTCATAGTGGGATATGGCAGCATGCATGCTGACATGGTGCTTGAGAGGTAGCTGAGAGTTCTATATCTTGCAGGCAACAGGAAATGATCTGTGTAACCCACTGAGAGAAGTTTAAGAATATATAAGACCTCAAAGCTCACCTCCACAGTGACATACTCCAAACTAAAGAAGTTATTTACACCCATGAAAAAAACAGGCAATAGATAATCTCATGTCAGCAAAACCCAAAGAAGGGAAACACACACACACACACACACACACACACACACACACACACACACACTACCACCATCAACAAAAATAACAGAAATTAACATCACTGGTCATAAGTATCTCTCAATACCAGTGGACTCAATTCTCTAATAAAAAGACACAGGCTAACAGAATGGATACTTTGTCATTTTCCTAATGTGGAAGATGAAGTTAATAATAATCATAGGATCCATTTTCTTTTTAATATGAGTATCAACAGCTGCAGATGCCCCAGCATGTCTTTAACTCTACTGCATATCCTAGAGCTCTGCTGTGTATTCATTTACATGGAATTCAGTGCACTTTCTGATTCTCTCTTTTCTTTTCTTCCTGGACCATTAGGAAGGTATGATTTAATTTTCACATCTGTAACATTTTAGATGTTTTCTTCTTACTAATTTGTACTTTCATCCCATTAAACACAGACTATATGTGCATACTATTCTGTCCCTTGAAGTGTACTGAGATTTATTTATGTTTTTTTATGTACCTATACATAAGTGGCTCTTGTGAATCATTTATAAGCTATTAATTAGGGTGGAGTGCTATAGATATGTCTCTTACATCCCATCGGTCTAGAGCGCTGTACAAGTTTTATACTTGATCTCATGTCAAGTGCTCTATAGAGTTTAAATGTTACTTTTAATTATTATTATTGTGTGTGAGAGAGAAGGCCTGTACATATGTGGCATGACAAATGTCTGTAGAAGTCAAGAGTCCATTCTGTCCTCCCACTGTGGGATGTGAGGATGGAACTCAGGTTGTGAGGTTTTGCAGCAAATGTCATGTTTTATATCCAGACTGGCAGTGTCTGCTTTTTATTTGGGTAATTAAACAAATCAAGTGTTCTGATTATTGCTATATCCAGATCTTTATCTTCCAATTTAGTTTTGTACTGTATCTAATATCCTTCTTGTTCCTGTATTTCTTTCCACTTTTCCTTTGCATTTAGTACATATTTTTCTCTTACACTATTTTAGTTTCTTTAATAATCTTTTACTGTCTTTTATTATAGTTTGGTTCATCTAACATTTTCTAACTTCACTCAAAAGACAGAGCCAAGTAAGTCTCTGAATTTAGGGCTAACTCAGTCTATGTCAAGAGTTCCAGTCCATCCAAAGATACACAAAGGGACCCTAGTCTCAAAACAAATAATAACAACAACAAATATTGGGCTGAAGAGATGGTTCAATGTTAAAGAGGACTTGCTGTTTTGGAAGAGGACCTGCTATTTGGTTCTCAGCCCCCACATAGCAGGTTCACTCCATTTTCAGGGGACACAATAACTTCTTATCTGTGAGGTCACTGGGCACACAGAGTAAAAATATGCACATTCAGGCACTCACTCATGTACATAAAATAAAAATAAATAAAAATTTAAAAATTATTGACTGCATCTCAAATTATCAGAATTAGCTTCAGACTTATACTTGCATAATTCCAGTGAAAAATGGTAACATTAGCCATATGTAGTTATATTCATTTTTCTTCATTGGTTATATTATTGTTATATATATTACATGTATGAATGTCACAAAAACAGTAAAGTTTTATGATATTATATTATCATCTACATTTATTACTTTATGTAGCTATATTTTTATTCCAATGTCCAGCCACTTGACAGTAAGAACTTATATGATGAATATGACATTTTGTCAAAAAATGTTGTGCACATGTGATTTTATGCATTTCCTTTTTAAATCATTTAAAAGAAAGCAAAAAACCCCATTATTTTATTTAAATAAATAGCTGTATTTACCAGTATTTTTTGTTTGTTCTTCTGGATTCCTGTAATTATCTTGCCTCCATTGCTTGCTTTTTTAAAACATAATTTTAATAGTATTTCATGTGAAACATACCAGCTAACAGCCCAACATCTTGGTTAAGATTTTCTTGAAATATATTTATGTGGCTTTCATTTATGAAAGATGAGTTTGTTGTCTATAAGAATATTTGTTGACTCTTAATAAAATATATTCAGCATATTATCCTAAAGTCTAATGAATTATAATTTTTTTTACCTAAAGAGCATTTTATAACTTTAGTTATTTTTTTGGTTTGCTGAGAATCAAGTCCAGGATTTTATTTCTTGCTATATAAATGCTTTACTACATGGGGATATATTCTCATCCATCAAAATTTAACTCTTTCAGTTTCAAAATGACATTTTGTTTTTCTCTTTTGGCTTTCAAGATTTTTTTTCTTTAGATTGAATGTGCTGGTTAGCTTTAGCTATCAACTTCATATCACCTGGTATCACAAGTTACCTGGGAATGGATTCTGATGGAGAAATGAGTAAATATCTAGATCAGGTTGGCCTATGGATCTTGAGTGACTGTTTCATTAATTGTTGTGGGAAGGATACAGCCCACTGTGAGCAGCACCCTTCCCTAGGCTGGGACCTGAATTGTGTAAGCATGAAGAAAGCTAGCAAGCAAGCAAACAGGCCAGAATAGATGTATTTATCTCTCCTCTTGACTTTAATGTCATGTGAGCAGCTGTCTCAAGCCTTTCTGCTGTGATTCTCCTGCTATTTTGAACTCTAACCCAGAATTACAAGGGAAAATAAACTCTTTCTCTCCTAAAAAACAAAAGTAGGATAGAGAAATAGTCTCGTTGGCCTGTAAAACCATGTGCTTCTGGTGCTGTGCTAGTGAGGGCTTGGTCCCTGGAAGCCAATGATCTAGACACAGGTTTCCTGTCCATCATTAACTAATATAATTCCTTATATATTTTTGGAATCGCTTTGAATACATTTCAAGATATCCTTCATTCTTAAAATATACATGTTTCAATTTTATTGTTCAAGATAACCCGGCAGTGGTCACTATTCTTTACAAGAAAACAAGTCTTCAACATTAGTCATAGAGTCAGATCAGCAAATAATCTTCAAGGTACAGCCAGAGAAGGGGATTCATGTATAGTTAATTTTTCAGAATTCTGCAAAGTTCTTGCCCCAGATCTCCACTTAGTTAAGTGAAGTTCAAAGCCCACAGAAGTAGTGATAGTGTTGGTGTCCCTGAACAAAGAGTTTTTCTCATCTATGTGGTATTTGATTCTTCAATGTTGCTATTATTGGTATGGGGAATTTTGACAAGGATACCTCTCTGTCATTTTTTTAAAGCCTATGGTGCTTTGAATGAGAAATATCTCATTGGCTCATATGTTTGAACACTTGGTCCCAAGATGGTGGTGCTGCTTGGGAAAGTTATGGAACCTTTGAAAGGAGTGGTCTTGCTGTAATAAACATAATTTTCCCTCTCCCTTTCCCTCCCCCTACTTCCCAGGCAGTTTCTTGCCCCAGCTGCCATATCTTCCCCACACTTATAGTCTCCACTGCTCTGGAATTAAAATGTAAAACAAGCTACTTCTCTTAACAGTTGCTTTTAGTCAGGACAATGTACAACAACCAAAATGTAGCTAACACACCCTGTACTGATTCAGAAAAATTAAGTCCCTGATGGACCAATAGTGTTCTTAGGAGTGTTAGTGAAGGAACTGGATCCATCATAAAACATGACATCTGAACCAGGGTGGTAGACACAAAGTTCCTTACCAATAATGTCCA
>CABHPQ010138387.1:0-14575 GCA_902168405.1 Peromyscus aztecus | reverse complement strand
TTAACACGCCAGATCACTTCGACCTCCTAGAGTCAGAATCGAACAACTGTTCCTGGTTTGTTTCTTGCTATTCTGATGCTGCACATAGAGCAGTTTACTGGTTTCCTATAGCTCAATATCTTTCAAGAAATATTAAATTACCCCATCGCTATGTGCCTAACACTTCTAACATATGTTTACAGTCCCCTTAAATAAAGTTAACATAGATTATTTTTACCTGCCTACTTCCAATGATTCTACATAAAGAATTTAAAATTGATCTTCATGTGAATATTATACATTCTGTGACAATTTTGTGTGGCATGTTTCTTCAAATGGAATTACCATGTCAAGGAAGAAATAACTGTATTGTGGTCACTGAATTTTGTTGATTACCTTCCTTAGATTGGTGGTAAGTTTGTCCTTTGTCTCTTACTAACATTTGTAAGAACTTACTATTTCTGCAACTTTGGGGAATTATAATTTGTTTTAAATTTCCATAGACAAGAATAAGTTATTTAAAATGTGTGACTATATGTTCATATACGAGAGGCAATGTGGGATAATTTCACCTTGGATGAAGAGATGACTAACTTATCAAAACCTGAGACTATCAACATCATAAATTAACATTTACTTTGAATCACAAAGCCATGAATAACTAATCTTAGTTTAGTTAACCTAGGACTTATATTGTGGCAGTGTGTGTGTGTGTGTGTGTGTGTGTGTGTGTACATGCACATGGGCATGTGTGTGAGCTTGTGCATATGTTAAGGCCAGAAGATACTTTAAAACCTCATTTCTCTCAGGAGGAATATACCTTGTTATTTGTGAGACAGAGTCTCTCACTGAAGTGGAAATCTCCAAGTAAGCTAGACATGCTGATCAGCGAGTCCCAGAGATCTACCTGTCTATGCAACTCCAACACTGAGATTATAATTAAATGCCACCATTTTAAATTTTTTATGTGGGTTCTGAAGATTGAATTCAATTTCCCATGCTTACAGAGGAAGTACTTTACTACTTACTGAACTACCTCACCAGCGCTATTGAATTGTTTTAAACATATTACATATATTTGGAAGAAATGAGGAACTTGTGTCACATAGAAAGTGTTTTCTAGGTTCACCCATTTACCCAGAAATTTCACTGTTTTATTTTGTTCATACCTAAATGATATTCCATTGAATGTAGGTGTCACATTTTCATTATCCATTCATCAATTGATGAAAATTTAGGCTGTTTCTATTTCTAGCAACTCTGAATAGAGCTCCTACAATCATGGTTGAGAAGAAAATAGGCATATCCCTAGGAGTGATACAACCTGTAGATCTATTTCTAGAGTTTGATGGACCACCACCCTGACTGTCATAGTGCCTGCACCAATTTGCACTCCCACCAGCAGTGCAAGGGGGCTCCCTATTCCCCAGACCCTCAGAGAATACATTGTCTTTTGTTTTCTTAATCTTAGCACTTCTGTCTAAGATGAAATTTCAAAGTAGTTTTAACTTTCATGTCCTTGATGGCTAAGGATAGTGAACACTTTTGAAAGTATTTCTAAACCCTTTGTCTTTCTTCTGCTGAGAACCCTCTGCTCAGTTGTTTAGCTTACTTCTTAAATTGGTTGGCTGTTGGCTTGGTATTTAGGCTTTTGTATTCCCTGTACATACCAGATACTAATCCTCCCTCAGATGTGTAGTGGCAAAGATTTACTCCCATTCTATAGGCTGATTCTTTGGTAGGTCGAGATTTTCCTTTGCAGGACATAAGCCTTTGATTTAATGAAGTCCTGCTTGTTAATTTCTGGTTTAATTTTTCGGTTGACTAGATTCCCATTTATAATGACCTCACTTGAGTCTAGATCCTAAAGCATATCCCGTTCTTTCCTTTAAAAATTTTAGCTTCTTGCCGGCTATTGGTGGCACATGCCTTTAATCCCAGCACTCGGGAGGCAGAGGCAGGCGGATCTCTGTGAGTTCGAGGCCAGCCTGGGCTACCAAGTGAGCTCCAGGAAAGACGCAAAGCTACACAGAGAAACCTTGTCTCAAAAAAACAAAAAAACAAAACAAAACAAAATTTAGCTTCTTTGATTTGCAATTAATTTTGTGTTCCATGAGAGAAGGATTAAGTTTCATTCATAGCTAACTACTTGTGCCTCTGGCTCTTAAAATCTCTCCTCCCTCTCTCACAATAATTCCTAAACCTTAAGTACAGAGTGGCATGGTCAAGAAAAAGGTAAATACCTTGGTACATTTATACCCTGTTCAAGACAGCAATCATGATAGTAACCATTGTAATAATAGTTATGCTTTGAGTATGTGCTGTATAGACAGTGGTCTAGAAACTAAAGTTATGTAAGTGAAGAAAACACAGAACCCCTCATTGAGCTTATACATCAAAGGAGGGAGACAAAGCAATAGAAGAGGAAATATGTCTCCATGGTGTATGATGTTAGGAACAGCAAAAGTTTCTGGGAGGCAAGGTCTGAGAGGGCAGCAAATCTGGTCAGTCTCAAGGGAGAGTGATGCCTGATGCTAAGAAATATCTAAGAGTCAGTGGGATGGCTGAACTCTTAGTCTCTGAGGCATGACTGGGTTGTTTAAGGAACATTATTGTAGTGGAGCAGAAGAAATTTAGCACTCACTCTGAGTGTGGGAGGAAGTGTTCCAGCTGCTGATTTTAATAGTCATCATTATTGTGATTATAATGAGAAGTCAGAGTTCTGGTGACCCTGGAATATCAATGAAGCTAGCAGTACCATCTCAGGGCCATCTGAAGAGGGATCAGTTATTACAATGGTTGCTATCATGATCCCTCAGTTCTTCAAATTGCATACAAAATGTTTCCTTTCACAATTTCTGCATTCATTGCTCATTGTGCAAAAGGGATTGCTGTTGATATCTACAAGAGAGCCCCAGAGAAAGCAAATAATTTTCCATGTGTATTTAATTCTAAACAATATATATTTTTAAGAGGCATAAAATAGCAGACACAAAACAGCTATTTAAATTAATGATCCCTGCCAATGACGGTCTAAATATTTGTGTGTGTGTGTGTGTGTGTGTGTGTGTGTGTGTGTGTGTACATATGTATATATATATTCACACTTTAAAATTATCATACCCCAGGAACTCTTAAAATTAAATTGCTAAAATCCCAATGTGGATATAATTTCCCTTTTTATCTAATCATTTAAACTGTGAAATGTTTCCATATGTAAGCAAATATATATGCCTATATTTTATAAGAAGATATTCCAAAAGAAGACAAATTCTAGCCTGGAAAACGTTTCATATTTATGAGAATCTGGAGCACATGCTGAAATACCAAGCTGAGGGAAATGTACGTGACTGAATTTGTTCCGCATATGGATAATTCATCAGTTTTCGATCATGATAAATAGTTTCTGAGAATAGTGGAATTACTGGTCTATTAATATGGAAAAAATAACACAGTTATGCTGGGATGAAATCAAGTTTTCAGTCATTAGGCCAATTCTTTAAATCTGAATTTTTTTCAATTATTACACAAGACTCTAGCTTGCTTTTTTTCAAAAAATTTAGTATTGTACACAATAATAGCAAAGAACTTTAGATAACCTTTTATCTAATACTAAGACATATTTCAATATTGATTATAAAATATTTGTATTTAATTTCCTCCATTTTAATCCAGTTCAAATTCCTAAGAATTTCAAATATTTTGTTAAAAAGTTTCAATATTCTGGTATACCTTAGGAATAACAAACCTTCATTAGTTTTGTCACACATACATAAAGTCCACTTAGTGTACAACTAGTTTAATTTTCTAATAACCAGATCCCATGCAATCAGCAATTGGCACATGCCAAAATAACCCTTACTAAGATATCCGCATCCTACACAAGAAAATTTACTGTATTGGCAATTGAAAATTTGGGTTTGGAATTCAAAGGAGACAGTGAGATGGTTTGTTTTTTAGATAAGTAATTATTAGTAGAATTATTAATGTCATAGACAGACAGTCAGCAGCCTGGCAGGGGCTCTGAGAAGAGATCAGCCCCCAGTGGCATGGACAGACTGAGAGCAGTATGGTGGCATCTTATAAGTCTCACAAGAAGAGGGCAGTTTCTTATTGTTGTAGTTAGGGTTTCTGTTGCTGTGAAGAGACACCATGACCACAGCAATTCTTACAAAGGAAAACAATTAATTGGGGCTGGCTCACAGTTTAGAGATCCAGTCCATTATCATCATGGTGGGACATGGCATCATGCAGGCATGCATGGTACTGGAGACTTAGCTGAGAGTTCTACATCTTGCATAGGCATCAGGAAGTGGTCTGTCTCGCTGGGCATGTCTTGAGCATACATGAGGCCTCAAAGTAGAACCCCACAGTGACACAATTTCTCCAACAAAGCTATACTTACTCCAACAAAGCCACACCTCCTACTGCCACTCCCTTTGGGGGTCATTTTCTTTCAAACCGCCACACATGCCATGTGGTTGATAGCCGTCCACAGCACTCTGAGGCCAGGCTGTCTCTCATTTCTAGGCAAACTGAGAGGCAAGAGAATTCAGTGGGGGAATGTGAACCCTGGGAGTATGGGGGAGAAAGAGGACATCTCATTAGGAGCTGTCCATTATATCAGGGAGCGATGTTCCACCATCAGTAGCCCCAGGTTTGGCATCCTGAGGTCTGTAAATGTTTTTGGAGGAGTGAGAAGGGCGCTGCCATTATCCTGGAATCCTAGTACCTGGGTAGAGATTCACAGAGAGGCCCCTTGTTTTAGGGCAGATATAAGAAAGAGGCTTCTGCAGGTGGACTTGTGCTCCCCAGCCTGTAATTGAAAACCCAACAAAAAAGAAAATGACAAGGAGAGGACTTGGCTTTAGGCATTTGTGCTAAAGTGATCTCACGAGAATATGTTGTGTTAAAATATGAGAATCTAATAGATTTAAATCTTTGCTGAAAAACAAATTCGTTGTGCAGCCTAGTCACCGGTGTCATGGGTAACTTACTCTAGTATGTGTGTGTTTCTTTCTGGAGTTCAATCTTTGTCATTATTGTATTTGTCAGAACATGCTAACCCATAAGGTCGTTACAGTTGTTGCTTTACAATTCACCTTGCTAGTCTACAAAGCTCTCCTGTTTTGATTTCTTATTTAATAACACCTTGAGTTAGTACATCTATGTTTTATTAATTTATTCTGACAACTTCATAATGCTTACAGTACACTCTGATCACACTTCTCCCCCAGCCTCTCTTGCTTTCCTCCCACCATAAGCCTCTCACTTCCTCTGCCAAGCCCCTTCCCACTTCACTATCTTTCTGTTTGGTTTGTGTCTTTGCTCTGTGACCCAATGGATTTAAATCATGACCTCTAGCACAGGCACGGTGTGAAGCTGTCTGCTCATACTCTGGAGAGTGAACAATATACCAGTGGCTCTATCATGAAAAAATGACTTCCTTTCCTGGTTCATTCCCCTGGGTGGGGTCCCATGAGTCCCTCTCCTGTCTGTAAAGGATGATTTACTGGCTCAGTTATGTGAAAAGAGCCCTGTGCCGGCAACTGCAGCTGGTGTGAGTTCATGAGCGCCTCTGACATGTCACGCCTATAACATAGCATTTGACCTTCCTCCCTCAATGCGGTAATTACTTTTGTGTAGCTAACTGATGAAATAATGGGTTACAATATAACATTTTTCACATATGCATAGTCAGCCCTTTGATCTAATTCACACACCTCTGTCCCTCTTTCAATTCCCATCTTTGTTTCACTATTCCCATCCCCAAATAGTCTCATCCCCCACACCCCTCTCTCTCAGTCTAGATTCTGCATATGAAAGAAAATATGCAATACTTCCCTTTGTCAGTCAGTCTCATTTTACAGAATACAAAGGTCTCCATGTTTATGCATTTTCTTATATAATTTCATTTTTCTTCATGTATGAACAATATGTTACAATAATGTAATCTTTCATATATATATATATATATAAAACACATATATACATATATAGGTATGCATGTCACGTTTTCCTTGTTGATGCCATAGCTTTGCTATTCAGAATTTTGGAGGACTAAACACATACACGCAAGTATCTCTGTTGAAAGTTGACTTAGACTCTTCATTGGGATCTATACCCAGGAGTGGTATAGAAAGATTATATAGCAGTTTGTAACTTCTGAGAATCCTTCACAGTGGTTTCCATCGTAACTGGAAAATTTGGAATGTTCAGGGTCCCTATTTCTTTAATCCTTACTAGCATTTCTTCTTCTTGTTTTTGTTTCTCTGTTTATAAGAAGAACCACTCTGCTGTGGTGAGAGGGAATATCCATGTAGTCTACATGAACTTCCTCTGATGGCTAAGGATATCCAATTGAGAGATGTTTGCTTAATGTTTTTGTTCATTTACTGACTGGATTATTTATTTTTGGTGTTGTAATTTTCAATTCCTTTTTTTGGGGGGGGGAGTTTATTTTCTGAAACAAGGTTTCTCTGTGTAACAGCCCTGGCAGTTCTGAAGTTCACTTTGTTCAAGACCAGACTGGCCTTGAACTCAGAGATCTGCCTGACTTTGCCTCCTAGGTACTGAGATTAATGACATGCACCAGCGCCACTGGATGTAATTTTCAGTTCTTAATGTATTATGGATATAATCCCCTGTGAAATGACTTCCTGCTAACCATTCTAGAACTTTCTCTTCACTCTAGAGATTGTTTCCTTTGAAGAAGCTTTTTTAAAAATTCTGTATTATGGTATATTTCAATAATTTCAAATAATTCAAACCAAACCAAACCAAACAAATAAAAACAACTCACTTTGCTCCTCAGTCTTTGCAGCCTCTCCAACACATCTTCATTAGTCTTAGTGACTTTGGGAGCCATGGAGTATCACACAGTATACCCTTTTTTTCCTATCAGCTTTAAGAGCAAATGTTCATTGCAATGAGTTATTGGTCTTGTTCATCGTCTCTGGTTTCTGGTACACCATTATCACTGGACCTGAGTCATGGAGCTCCTGAGGGTATCATTCTGTCTTTTCATGTGCTCCAGTATGTCATAGATGGGGTGGATGTTAGGGTGGACCAACCCAAGGCCCTGAATATGAACTGGTCAGACTTGGCCGCTGGTGACACCCCCATTCAAGGGCAGGGTAGAGCTAGCTCTCTCACGCCCATAGTAAGGGGTGGGGCCATTTCTCATCCCAAGTAATTGGGGCCAGTTCTCCAGTGAGGGTCAGAGCCATCTGTTTTTCCTGCAGTGTCCAGTGAGGGGCAGGGCCAGCTCACCTTGGGCCTCAGATTTCATCATGCATGTATCTTATTGTCCATTGTGATAACACAGGCCACAGACATCAACACAGACCCCCAACTGCAGCAGAACCATGGACCCATACATGGCCCTCTACAGCAGCTTGGACCCAGATGTCACCATGGCACTTATGGCAGGTCAAGTCACCCCAATCAGTATGGTGCTGGTGGCAGCATGAATCTCAGATACCAACATGGTCTCAGGTCACTGAACAGACCCCAGGCATCCACAAGGCCTTTGGCGATAACAACGGCCATGGACATCAATTCAGACCCTGGCTGCTGCAGGGCCATCAATGACTAGATATGACCCTTGGCAGCAGCTCGGGTACAGATGACATCATGGCCCAGGGTGACAGCACAGAGCACCCAAATCAGCATAGCATAGCATGCTCACAGCCTTTGGTAGCAACATGGGCTGTGGACATTAGCACAAACTCTGGCTGCAATAGGACCACAGACCCAGACATGACTCTTGGCAGCAGCCTGGGCCAAGATGTCACCATGACCTCAGGTGGCAAGCAGGTTACCTAAATCATCTTGCTTCTCACCACCTTCACTTTATCCATTCTACCTCTTTCTACAGCACTCTAACCACTTCTCTTTCTCTCCCATTTCTCCATCACATACTTGTTAATCACGATGTGTGGGAGCCCACCAGGACTCCAGTTTTATGGCTTGATTCCATCTTGACTCAAGGTCAGAGAGTTGTAGCCTGTGTTTGCTCCCCAAGGCTGGATAACAGGATGCTTGGCCAAAGGCATGGCTGCTAGATGTTTTGCTCTTCAAGGCCAAATAACAGGATGTTTGACCAAAGTTGTGGTTACCAGATGTCTTGAGAATTGAGGTGTTTATGCTTGTCTGTACCTTGAACCATGGTGTCCTTGAGAGGAGGAAGTCTTTTTGCCTCCTCTGTTTTGGGCAGAAAAAGGCCCTGAGAAATAAACTCAGGGCTGCTCAGAGCCCCCCCCTCCCCCCAGCCTCCAAGGCAATCCTGTGTCTCTGTCTTTTTCTGTTATATCTATATCTCTATTTTAACCATCAATTATTTCTCAATCCTCACTACCCTATTCAGGACTGTTTGACAGGTTGGGTGGCCCCAGAAATAATGCTACCCTCCTGCCCTGTACCACAGGGAGCCAGATAGGCCAGTCAATGTTTTCAGCTAGCCCAGGCCTTGAAACCCAGGCTGGCCTGTGTGGGTGGCTTCCACCCACTTGAGCCAAGTCAATCGGCTTAAAACAATTTTCAACTTCAAATGTATTTTGATCATATTTCTTCTCTCCTCCGAGTTCCTCCAGATCCTCCACTCTTCCCTATGAACCCAACTGTAAGTTTTCTCAAAAAGAAAACAAAAGCCCAATACAACAACCTCAAATAAACCAAAAAAACAAAGCAAAATCACACCCAAAAAGAAAAAAATCAATCTGTAACCAAATAAAAGTACACACATACACACACACACACACATACACACACACACACAAAACCTACCACTACCACCACCACGAAAAATCATGTGGAGTCCAACTACCAACTATGTGTTGGTCAACTACTCCTTAACAGGAGACCTGCCCTGGAATTGTTGATATACCCAGTGTCACTCCATTGTAGAAAACTCCCTTTTACTCTCCCAGCAGGTATAAGTGATAGTTCAGTTGTTAACCTTTAACCTAGTGATTAGACATTTATTCATTCATTCAATTTTTAAAAATATAAGAAAATAAAATATAATAAGATAAAAAACATTAAGGTTGGGCAAGACAAACCATAAATTTCACACAACACCATTTGTTAATCGTGGGGTTATTTTGTCTCCTTTTCTGAGGGCTCTTGACTATGTCTGTACTTTGAAGAGTTTTCCCTATTCTTTCCCGTACCAAACTTTCAGATATTATATTTAAACCTCTGATCCATTTCAAATTGATTATTTTGTGGGGTGAAATCGAGGTTGAGTTTAGTATCTGTACTTATGGATATCCAGTTTCTGCAGCATCAATGGCTGAGAAGTCTGTTTCACCCAAGGCAGATCTCAGCACTTTTGTTAATATTGAGTTGTGTATAAAGCTATCTGTGGAATTATGACTTGACTCCTTGTGTTTATCTTCACAATAAAAGACATATGGTTGTTCACCTGTTTATCTTTCAACCCCATTCTGTCTCTTAATGAGCAAGGACCCTTGCTCTTTCTCTATCATTTTGTCTACTGTGATCATATTGTATCTCTATGTATATATACTCTATGGGTATGCTGGATTTTTTGATATGTAGATCTTTTAATCATATTTGGAAAGACTGGACTAAAGAGAGAGCTCAGCAATGACAAGCACTTGTGACTCTTGCAGAAGACCTGAGTTTGGTTTCTAGGAATTAGTTTCAGTAGCTCACAACCTCTTATAACTCTTGTTCCAGGGGAATCTGACAGTGTTTTCTGGCCTCTGCAGGCATATTCTTACATGTACATATCACACACACACACACACACATACACACACACACATACACACACACACACACACAAACTAAAATTGAAATTTTCCCCAAATGATCTAATTTGGATTTTGTTATTGTTTCTTCAAATATTTTTCTCATATTTGTCTTTTAGTGTTCCTGTTATAAGGAGTGGAGTTTTCTACTTTCTCTGATATGTTGTTGAATATTCCTAGTGAAATTTTCACATCTGAAGTTATATTTTGTGGTACAAAGTTTATATTTTATCACTTATAATTTGTATTGTCATGTCTTTTATTTATTTCAAAATTAGTCTCTTTTATTGCTGGCATATCTTAGTTCAGGCTGTTCTTTACCTTTGAGTATGTTTTGTACAGTTAATTCAATGTCTTTGTCTACCAAGTTCAATATTGAGTTCCAAACAACAAAAAAAATCACTCTTCTCTCTGCATTCCCCCTACCTAACTCATAAGCTAAGTTTTGTTGTTTCCTTGTATTCTCATAAAAACCTGAATGTTTACAATATTGTACTATAGAACTCAGTGTCCAAACCTGCCTTGCCCTAGAAATATTACTGTTGCCTCTTGACTTAGGAGAACTCTACTACAATCATTAGTTGAATTAGTCATGCTTACAAAACTACTGTTTTCTGCAACATAAGCCTTGTAATGTTTGTAAATGACACCTCTGTTCTGTTAACTCTTTAATAAGCTCTGACCTGGCAAATAGTTTCTTTAATTATTACCTATGATAGCAAAATAAATGATTAAACAATGCAGCCTGTCTCTTTAATGTTCTTTCAATAATTCTAGTGCCAAGAAAGCCACTCTAGCCTTAAGAAAACAATGGCCAACCGCTGGAAAGATTCCTGAGTGAGCCTATAAAGATCAAAATGAACAACTCTCATGTCTGGAGGATAAAATCTCTGTTACCCCCCTCCCCCAACACATGTACTAGAGTCCCAACACCTTGAAATATGTGAATAGTCAAGATTAACTACAATTGAATGCCATCATTTCCCTGTGATGCTATAACCATTTTGTTGATATAGACACACACATTACCTGCTGGTGCATTTGATGTTAACTTCATCACTAACAAGGTGGGTTGGAGGACTTTTATTGGAGTTTCATTCAGTTGGTTTTTTTTAGTAAATCTGAGGAAGCTTGTATATTAGAGCTAATTTCTATGGACTTGGCTTTGTAAATTCAGCTAATAAATCTAAGCAAATATCATGAGTGAATACTGAAATCTCAGACAACATATCATAGTAGTGCTATAAAACTCAGTAGTTGAAATGCCAATGCATAATCTAATTCTTTGAAGTACAGGTGCCAGTCATTGATGAAATTCTATTTTAATTGAGTAGTGTAAGTTTGTTTTACAAATCATTAAATATTAATCAATCCATTCACTCTTTGAGATTTTTGAGTGTATTAATAATGTATGATAGGGATATACCCAGGGTAGATTTTATTATTCTTTCACTAAATCTCAGTGTCCTTGAGAAGATCGCAAATCACATGACATCTAAGTGGTCAGAAGATATCAGAATTTTCCCAGGGGACTGCTCTGAGAAGATTCTTCCCAGAGTCTTAGGGAAGATGTTATGTCCGGCGTGGGGTTATCTGAGGTAAACAAATCTATGTATGTTAGTTTCTTATGTCTGTTTACTTTATTTCTCTACAACAAACTTCTATCTACACAGCTTCAGTTCCATCCTGACACTCAGCTCCTCTCTGTCCCTTCTTTTTCTGTCCTCTCATAGTTTTAGTAAGCTCCTACGCTTTTGATCTCATCTTTGTCTTCAGTTTCTCTATCCATGATCATTTCTTCTCTTCCTATTCTCTTGACCTGACCCAATTCTTATTCTCTACAAAATATCTGCCTTGTTCCTTTCTCTAATCCTGCCCCACCCTTCATTCTTCCTTGGTATGCAAAAAAGTCCTTTGTTCTGAGTTAATTGCTACAGAATGCCATTTTTCCTGTCTAGGGAAGGAAGGTCTGAGCGTCAGTTGCACAAGAAACAAAGTTGTGTGTCAATAGTCTGCTTGTCTCTTAGGCTCTGTTAGGGGTGTTACCTAGTAGATCAACAGTAGGTCTGAGAACTTTATGCTTTTATTGTATGGACTAGTAGTATGTGAGCACACAAGAATTTCATAGCAAGAAACAGCTGAATATTATATGCCTAATAACACCAATATTGCTTGATTATTGGCTTCTCTCTAGAAAAATTCTTTGATCTTTCTAGGTGTAGCTTTAATATATACAGCTGAATCTCTATAATACATCCTTGAGGCTCACAGCAAGTAGGGGAGGTCCACAGATTTTGTTTTGACATCATGAAAATATGAGATATAGTTTTTCCTACAAGTCATTTAATTTTTCATCTCAGAGAGCATAAGTATGAAATAGGGAAATGGACAAGGCTATTGCTAATTTGATTAGTAGGCAGAGCTTTGCTGAACAAAAGCAAGACTAATCTCTGAGAAGGTGTGTGGAGAGATTGTCACCGGGAGATTTATCAAAAAGTTATGCCTCCCATCAAGATAGCATTTCCTCAGTCATGTGCATAGACATCTGCATGAATCAAACTGCATGAATTGGAATTCACAGGGTGACATCTGATACTGCCTGAGAAAAGACATGTATATTTTCTGGCATATATTGTCCATTGTGACAGAAAATCTTGAATAAGATACTATGCAGTGGTACAAAGTAACCAACATTTTTATTATGTGGCCTTTTCAAAACATTAGTCTTTCATACAGCACTATCCACCACAGAAGTTCAAAGTGGTTCAGACTATGAGTTTCTATGAGCCAGGTTAGTTGTTTCTGTGGGTTTTCTTGTGATATACTTGACCCCTCTGGCTCCTACAATCCTTCCTCTCTCTCTTCAGTAGGATTCCCCAAGCTCTGCCTAATGTTTGGCTGTGGGTTTCTACATCTGTTTCCATCAGTTACTGGACAAAGGCTCTCCGATGATAATTGGGGTAGTCACCAATCTGATCACAGGAGATGGCCAGTTCAGGCTATGTATCTACTATTGCTAGGAGATTTACCCGGGGTCATCCTTTCAGATTGTGGGAGTTTCCCTTGCATCAGGTTTCTACCTCACCCTAAAAATCACCCCCTCCAGTCATCTTTTAGTACTCTCCCCCTCCAACTACTCCCTACCTGGATCATGGGACTGATCTAAACCCTCTAGATATATTTGATATATTCGTCAGTTGTTTCGCTTGGTCTACTTGAGGGACTCCTAACAATGGGAGCAGGGGCTGATCCTAATACTTTGACTGGCTTTTGGAAACCTAGTCCTCATACTGAGTTGCCTTGCCAAGCTTTTCTACAAGGGGAGGAATTTAGTCCTACCTCAACTTGATACACCATGCTTTGGTGATACACATGGGAGACCTGAGCCTTTCCAAATAGAAACTGAGGAGGAGTGGATTGAGGGGGAGTGGTGGAGGGGAGGTGGGACAGGGAATGGGAGGAGAGGAGGGAAGAAAAACTGCAGTCAGAATGTAGAATGAATAAAATAAACAAACAAATAAACACATAAATAATAAAATAAATAAATAAATAAAACTTCAAAGTGGTAGTTAGCCACAAAATCCTCAAAAGTTTCAGTACAAAATGATATTAGTTCTGTCTACACAATAAGTCAAGTCCAGAGATTTCTTCCCATCATCTGCTTTTACCATATTAAAATCTGTCTAGATTTTCCTTTATGTGAAGTTAACACTTGAGCAGAGTTAGGCTGTTGCTGCCTTGTTCTCTAAGGTGGTAGAGTCAGAACAATGCTGTTTTTGTCAGTGGTTGCAACACTTTCACATTTACTCTAGTCTCTAGGAATGAGATAAGACACTCAGACTATGCTTAGCACAGACTCTTTCTATTTTGTTCTAACCTTCAGTACTTGAGCTACTCAGTCAGTTGTTCTATCTATAATTTACCTCATTTTTGTTAGTCAGCTGACACATCATACACTTCAAATAGTTATATTGACACCATACCTTCAGAATCACCAGAATTGAGCCTAGATCCCCATGTGAAAGAAATGCTCATCTTGGAATAAGGACTTTGTAGTTGCTATAACATATATTCTGGAACAGGACTCATTCATTCTGCAAGAGCTGGTGGATGGAGTGTGGTGGCTTTCAACCCTGTGCTCTATGGACTCATTTACTCTTAGGTCCAGCTCCACACACACTTGTTACAAAGAACATATTGCACTGAAGAGACCAGCACATGAAATTTCAGTGAATGTGCTGCCACTGCTCAAGTTTTTTGGTTTCATTAATTTTTGGTATTAGAATAGAATCACAGTATTTCTCTCTTCCCTTTCTTCCTTCCAAATTCATCTATATACTCCCACTTTCTCTCTTTCAAATTCATGGCCTCTTTTTTCATTAATTGTTGTTACATGCATATATGTGTATATATCTATACATATATATTCCTAAGTTTACTTGCTCAGTCTGTATAATTATTACACGTATGTATGTTTACAAGGCTGACCATTTAGTATTAGATAATCAAAGGTGTGCTCTTCCCTATGGAATACTATTTCTCCCATTCTCAGCATTCTTCAGCTGTCTACAGTCTTTGTGAGGCCTCATTGACTCTTCTTCATCCACTCTGCATCAGTTTTGCTTTTTCAAACAAATTGTTCAACTGTACATCGGTTTGAGGTTTCAATAAATGAGAAGAAAAGTCACCTCAGTGCCAAGGTGCTTAAAGTTAAATGTTTTGACAGAAAGAAGTATAATTTGTGGAAATGCTATATTATTTTTAAATTATTTTTAACTTGTATATATATACATATATATATATATATATATATATAT
>CABHPQ010138386.1:6298-40450 GCA_902168405.1 Peromyscus aztecus | reverse complement strand
TTATTCTCCCAGTCTCTACTGTAGACTACCCCATGCTCTTATCCACAGTGGATGCTACCAGCCGTTGTTCTCTAACCAGACCTACAGGTGGAGATAGCCACAGTTACTCTGGGGTTTCTTTACTTATGCTCCTGAGTTGCACTGAAGCACCCTGAGGAAACTGTATCTTCGTGGTTAATGTAGACATTTACCCAGCTCCTATGAATCTGTAATACCAGGCAGCTGGGCTATAACCAAGAAAAGACTGTGGCCGTGGCAGTTGATGTGGCCAGTCACTCACCTACTGTTGTTGGTTTTACCTTGGTTAGGTGTCCGCCTGTATCCCAGTGTTCAAACTGGCCAGACGGCGGAAGAAGGTCCTGTTTTACTGTCACTTCCCAGATCTGCTGCTTTCCAAGAGAAATTCAACTCTGAAGCGGTTCTACAGGGCCCCCATTGACTGGATCGAGGAATACACCACAGGCATGGCAGACCGCATCTTGGTCAACAGCCAGTACACAGCTTCTGTCTTTAAGGAAACCTTCAAGAGCCTGTCTCACATAAATCCTGATATCCTGTACCCATCTCTGAATATCGGCAGCTATGACTTGGCTGTTCCTGAGAAGATAGATAACCTAGTTCCCAAGGGGAAACAGTTCCTGTTCCTCTCTATCAACCGATTTGAAAGGAAGAAAAATCTGCCTTTGGCACTGAGCGCCCTAGTCCAGCTTCGTGGACGGTTGACATCTCAAGACTGGGAGAGGGTTCATCTGTTCATGGGTGGTGGTTATGACGATAGAATCCTGGAGAACGTGGAACACTATAAGGAGTTGAAGAAAATAGTCCAGCAGTCAGACCTTGAGCGCCATGTGACCTTCCTGCCGTCCTTCTCAGACAGACAGAAGATCTCACTCCTCCACGGTTGCTTGTGTGTGCTTTACACCCCCAGCAATGAGCACTTTGGCATCGTCCCTCTGGAGGCCATGTACATGCAGTGCCCAGTCATCGCCGTTAATTCAGGTGGGCCCTTAGAGACTGTCGTCCACAAGGTCACAGGGTTTCTGTGTGAGCCTGACCCAGTGCACTTCTCAGAAGCAATGGAGAAGTTCATCCACAAACCATCCTTAAAAGTTATGATGGGCCTGGCTGGAAAAGCCAGGGTAGCAGAGAAGTTTTCTGCTGACGTGTTTGCGGAGCAGCTCTACCAGTATGTCACCAGACTTGTGTAGTCAGGGGAGCCTCTGTGGTGTAGGGTCTGTATGCTACATGCACTGCAGTCCTTCTCATGGGTTGTAGAAGCGCCTCGGAAACTGAAAACAGGAGCTAGAATCTAGTGCTAGTGAGATCATTTTTTTTCTTAAGTAGACTTGAGTCTTGAATGTGAGCCACCTGTCCACCACACCTACCTGTTGTTTTCTGAAACTATCCTTAATGCTGTAATCATTCCAAATCTCATCAGTGTTGTTGAAAGAATGCTAGCAATCTGCTGCTAGCAGACTATTTTAATTCTATTTTTCTGGATTATTGTTCCTTTATATATAAAGGTTTAATCATCCAGTGCCTTAATTGGCTTTAATAGTTGAGGTCTTACCATTGTCACAGCCAATTGATTTGACTTCAGAGTGTAATGGGAATGGGACTATTTCGGTTCCCACACTCAGTTCACTTAGAAGAGTGTTCTCTATTAGCTGCTAGGAAGTTTTTGTTTGAATTTTGCCTGGATCCATAACAAGAGCACTCAGTATTATTTATTGGGTTGGGGGGGGGCGTTGTTTTGTTTTGTTTTGTTTTGTACTACAACTGGACAATAAAAAGTGTTTGACCTGGGAAGAGAATAAAACATTAGGTCTGGGCCTCCATGCTGTGATTTCATCGTGTTAAGTAACTAAACCGGAAATCAGAAAACTAGGGTAAACTAGACAGTAGACATGAAGAAGGAATAGCATCACACATGTGTTGGCTTACTGTGTCAGACATTACCCATGTTTGGCCTTATTTCTTTGAGCCTATGGCAAGACAGTGTGTCATGGCAGGAACTCATGGTAGAGGAAGCAACCAGGAAGCAAAGAGAGAAAGGGTCTGATACCACCTTCTAGAGAATGCCCTCGATTACCTAATTTCCTTCCACTAGCCCCTACCTACTAAGAGTTCTCTCACCTCTCAGTAGCAACATGGGCTAGGAAGCCTTTGGGGGATGTATTAGTCAGGGTTCTCTAGAGTAACAGCCCTTACAGAATGAATTTCTCTCTGTATATATAGAAAGGGAATTTATTAGAATGATTTACAGACTGCAGTCCCGCTAATCCAACGATGGCCTGTCTGAACGGAAAGCCAAGAATTCAGTAGTTTCTCGGGCCATGAGGCTGGATGTCTCCGCTGATCTTCGGTGTACACTGGAATCCCAAAGAAATAGGCTCCAATGCCAAAGAAGAAATGGACCTACTAGCAAGGCAAGGACAAGCAGGCAAAGAGCAAAAGCTTCCTTCTTCCAAGCCCTTATGTAGACTTCCAGCAGAAGGCATGGCCCAGACTAGAGGTGTGTCTTCCTGCCTCAAGAAGGGAGATCTGCCTACTTCAAATTAAGCAAAAATCCTTCACAGGTGTGCCCTCTGTTTTTGGATTTTAGTTAATTCCAGATGTAGACAAGTTGACAACCAAGAATGACCATCAGAGGGGACATTCAGCATTTAAACTGTACCAAGCATCATATTTCAGACGTCATAATGTCAATGAGTGTCATTTGGTGTTTGTGTCATATATTCTCTCCCGAGTTTAGCATGCCAGTGTCCCCTGTCTTTAAATGCCTTTGTGTGACGCTTGCTTGACCTACTTGCCTCTCAACTTCCATATCCCTGTGACACTGCCTAGTCGTAATAGTTCATTGTTTACCTGTTGCTTGTAAGTACAAATATTAAAGCAATTTTCAATTTGCCTTTAATGTTAAACTTACCTGTAAGAATATAATAAATACCAGTAGTCAAGTGGTCCATTTTATGGTTGAGAGCAACAGAGCCGAACAGCCTGCCTAACCTAGAGAAAAATATATCTCTGCACACCCCTCAACTTCATCTGTGAAGTGGGGTGATTGTCCTGCTGTCTTCTCTGGAAGGGTGGTTGTGGTTGTGGCAGATTTCAATAGACACGGTGGCTACAGCCACTGCCTTTTGTGGAGGTTGAAAAGGACAGGAGGTTTCATGTGGGCTCAGGCCACACTGTGAGACCACTTTGTTGGGGTTCCTTAGAGATTCGGTTTTAGTTTAAATCTGTATCTCAGGAGTATTTTTTTACCAAGTGGCACAGTACCAAAAAGGAGCTTCACCAAAGAAGGCTGTCACACCTGATCCGGTGGAATTTGATTTCCTTGGTGGTGTGAAAGTACCAGTAAAGTGGGTCTTCCCCATTTTGTGGTTTAGTTCATGTGTGTTTTTGAATTACAGCCTTTTCGATAAACCTGGTGGCTCTGACCATTTGATTCAAGACTGGTGGAATTGGTCACATGGTCTGTGAATTCTTCACATGATCTGTGACAGCTACTTACTCCAAATACAAAATCTATTGCTTCTTTGACTGTTTATCCTTCTAAAATGAACTCTGAGTTCCTGGGACTCGTCTTTCTTGTCCTGAGCCCCCGTGGGTAACAAGACTTCACAGGCCTGGAAAGATGGCACAGTCCTGCCTGCTCTGAATGCCTTGGCTCTGGGCTTCTGGATAAACAGCAGAGAGTGGAGCTTTGCCTTCATGGTACTCAGAACTTGCAAAATTGCATCAATAGGGAAATAGCATGGAGCACTCATCAATAGTAACTCTACCATTAGGGAGTCAGCCCTTCTCAGCATGCTCTCAGGGATGCACAGTAGACTCATTTAATTTAACCCTTGTATGAAGTCCAGGGTTCCTTTGCAGATCAGTGTGGGTAATCCACTCGCTTCGTCAAAGCCTGGAAAGGTGGGCAGAGCCTGAAAATTCTGATGCCCAAGCCCCACCCTACCCACTTCATCACCAAGCCCCAAACTTATCTGCCTCTCACCTCCCTCCACAGCACTGCTACTGTGCTTGCTCAGGCCCTCGGGCTCAGAATGGCTTCACTCTTTCTTTACTACTTGATCCTTGGTGGTCTGAGGTTGGTGTAATTCATCATCTCCACAAAGCCCAGACCAGGGAAAGCCATGACCAAGTGGGCACAGTTGAAAAGTGGGCAAGCCAGGATTCAGTCCATCTTGCCTCAAGACCTCACACTGGCCAGGATTCCTCAAGTTTGCTCCTCTTGAGATGCAGATATCACATGTCCCTTATACATGCACACCCAATGGGGGTGAGCTTGTGCATAGAATGTACCAACTTGCTCAATGACAGGCTGCATTATTGCTGTTCTTCCTGCCTGGTGATGTTCCCGTGGCCCCTGAAGCTTTCCAGATGGCCTAAAAGTTCACCTCACCCTGGGTTGTCCTGTGTGTCCTTCACAGGCAGTTAGGAGGCGCCGTCAGAGGTGGGAAGTCGGATACACAGCTGGGAAGCAGTGGCACGGTAAGCGGAGCCTGGGTTTCGGGACAGCCCAGGACAAGTTTCTCAGTTGTAGATGCCCCTTCTGCAGTGCTTCATCACCTCCTAACCTGCTGCGCGTGCCTGCTTGACTCCACCTGTTCCTCATCAAACACTATTGCCTCCCTTACCTAGTCAGCCCTCTTGTCCTGAGTCCCAACTGCCGACAGCAGGTCTTCACACCTGTCACTAACTGCCCCAACACCTCCTTTCTGTGCATTTCCAGCTCCCAGAACCTGACAGACACCCAATCTACTTCGCTCTTATGCCGCTGGGTAACAAGCCCAGAGGAAGCAAAGGACCTGTCTGAAGCCACTTAGAAGGACAGACAGCTGCAGCCCTCCTTTGTCTTCTCTGTGGACCCCTCTCCCAACGTCGGCTCTATACCTGCACTCACTTAACCTCTTGCCACTCAGAACTTACTCCTTCATTCCTAACCCCAACCCAACCCCTGCAGCTCTGTGCCCCATGGAGCGCCACCATCTGGACACCAACACCTGCGCATTTGGTAGGTGGAGGGTAAGGAGCCTCCCTAGTAACACGTGACTTTTCAAGCTGTCTGGTTACATAGTCAATATAGGATGGGAAGAGTAGAGGGAGGCAAAGATGCTTGAGCCAGCAGCTCCCCGGGGATCCACAAGACCGGGGTCAGGGAGGGAAGAAGGTATACAGTGAGGGGGACCAGGCCAGGTATTTCTGTTTGTTTTATAGCTTGGTTGGTTGTTTTGCTTATTTAGTCTTAGTGGAAAAGCTAAGAGCCCTGATTTATTTCACAGTGTACACATGTACTAGAAACATGCTGTCCTATAAATATATGATTAACATGGGATAACTAAAAACTTTTTAAGCTAGGTATAATGGCCCATACCTTGAGTGCCAGTCCTTCAAGGCTGAGAGAGAGAGAGAGAATGAGAGAGAAAATGGACCCAAGAGATGAGTCTGTGGGTAAAAGTGCTGTCCACCAGGCTCGACATCCTGAGTTCAGTCCCTGAGATCCCCATGGTAGAAAGAGAAGTGACTCTCACAAATTGTCCTCTGACTTCCACACCCATAGACAATAAAGTTAAAGAAAAAATTAAAATTGAAACCGTTTTTACCTGGACTTAGTGGTGTATGACTTTACTCCCAGCACTTGGGAGAAACAATGCCAGGTGGATTGCTGAGTTCCAGGCTAGCCTGGTCTACATAGCAAGTTCCAGGTCATCCAGTGTAATACAGTAAGACCCTTCCTAAAAATATTTTTAAAGGATTTTTTCCATTAAAAGGTGGGGGCTTTTTAAAAGGAAACTAAAAACAATCATGTTTATTTGCTTTTACAGCATAGTACCAGACATTAATGTGTCCAACTAATACCCTGAAGTGTACATTTACTCTTCATAATCTTATTTTTTTTTGGGAGGGGGGGTTGAGACAGGGTTTCTCTGTGTAGCTTTGCGCCTCTCCTGGAGCTCACTTGGTAGCCCAGGCTGGCCTCAAACTCATAGAGATCCACCTGGCTCTGCCTCCCGAGTGCTGGGATTAAAGGCGTGCGCCACCAACGCCCAGCATCTTATTGTTATATATTGAGATTGCTTCAACTTTTTGCTACTGTAAGCAGCTCAGTGAAATGATGACAGACTCAAATTCTAAAAGCAAATATTTAAAATTTTGAACAGCAAAATTAGAAGGCAAAATCTGAAAAAAATATATATACATAAAAAGAAGATTACAACAACTGCCTGGCATCACAGAATACTTGCAAGAATGCAGTTCTCAAAAACCAAAAATCAGCCAGGTGGTGGTGGTGGTGGTGGTGGTGGTGGTGGTGGTGGTGGTGGTGGTGGTGCACGCCTTTAATCCCAGCACTTGGGAGGCAGAGCCAGGCAGATCTCTGTGAGTTCAAGGCCAGGCTGGTATACAGAGCAAGATCCAGGACAGCACTAAAACTACACAGAGAAACCCTGTTTTGAAGAAAAAAAAAAAATAAGAAAAAGAAAGAAAGGAAAAAAAAAAAAAAAGAAAGAAACCAAAACAAACAAACAAAAACCAAAAAGTAGTTACCACATTACCCAGCTCACATCTAGCCAAATTGTAGGTTTCCTTTGCATTCTGAATCCAGAAATCTGAGGACATTTCAGTTCAATAGAGTAAAACAGTGTTATGTGTGAGGTCCTGGGAGCCAGCCATAGGGAGTGGCACTATTAGGAGGTGTGGCCTTATTAGAGTAGGTGTGGCCTTTGAGGTTTCACATGCTCAAATCAACCCCAGTGTCACTCTCTCTTCCTGCTGCCTGCAGATCTGAATGTAGAACTCTTGGCTTCTTCTCCAGCACCACGTCTGCCTGCCTGACGCCATGCTTCCTGCCATAATGATAGGACTAAAGCTCTGAAATGTAAGCCCAATTAAAGGCTTTCCTTTATAAGAGTTTCGGTGGTCATGGTGTCACTTCAAGCAATAAAATCCTAAGTAAGACAGCAGGAATGTAGCTAAGCTTGAGATTCTAAGTGATCCAGGAATTTAATGCCACAGGAGCACACTTTCTGTATTGTCTCATAGCCTTTGATGGTAGATAACCTTCATGACAGGGAACATGGTTCCCAACAGCAGACAACCATACTGGTTCACCAGAAGGGAGGCAGCCCTCTCTCAGAAAAGATGTCAGTGAAGGACTTCTGGGCCACTCTTGGTTCAGGGAACTACCTTGGCTTCAGCAAAGAAAACCCAAAGGCAAGTGAGATATCCTCCAGGCTCAGCTCACCTAACCTGGAGTCCATTGGCTAAGACCAGGACCCAAGGCCACCTAAAAGCACAACTCGTCCATGTAGGAGCAGAGCAAGGGGGTAAATGGGAGGGCAAGCAAGCCGTCCCCAGGAGAGCTGGGCAGACAGGGCAGGTGATCTCTCCAGTTCTCAGTGCTACAACCCTTAAAGACACCCCGAAGGGGCCCTGACAGCCATCCAGCACTTCCCACTTACGCTGTACCATTGTTCCCGCAACCAGTCTTAACAACGGGTACTTAGGACCTATCATGTGCAGGAGACTGGAGAAAAAGATATTAACAGCGTCACACTCTTGGACTTCTATAATTCTACATTGAAAATTTTATTCATAGACCACACTTTGCTCACATTTGAAATCATACTTTACCCGTATCTGGATTTTTGTAAGTTTTTCTACATTTATTTTGTGTGGAGGATTGCATGCACACATGCCATGGCACACATGTGGAAGTCAAAGGACAACTTGAGAGAATCAATTCTCTCCTTCCACCGTGTGGATTCCAGGCCTTGAAGTTGGGCTGTCAAGGCTGACTGATACACCCCTCCAGCCCCACACCTTAGTTTTGGTATTTATTTTCATTTGTTTTCCTTTTATTGAAAAGAGATTCTTTTCTCATACACTATATTCTGATTAGTTTCCCCTCCCTCTTCTCCTCCCAGGTCCTCTCCACATCCCCTCTCCTCCAGATTTGCTCCCTCTCTGTCTCATTATA
This sequence comes from Peromyscus aztecus, assembly GCA_902168405.1. NCBI lineage: Eukaryota > Metazoa > Chordata > Mammalia > Rodentia > Cricetidae > Peromyscus > Peromyscus aztecus. The sequence continues at coordinate 32,460 of CABHPQ010138386.1, read as the reverse complement.
AAGAACAGGCATCTAAGAGATAACAACCAAACATGATAAAATAAAATATAATGAGATGAAGTAAAAACCAATGCATCAAGGCTGGATAAGGCAACCCAACAGAAGGAAAAGATCCCCAAGAGCAGGCACAAGAATCAGAGACCCACTCAAGAGTCCCATAAAAATATTAAGCCGAAAGCTGTAATATATACCCAGAGGACCTGGTCCACATCCATGTAGGCCCTGTGCTTGCTGCATCAGTCTCTGTAGCTCATGTGAGCTTTGCTTAGTTGATTCAGAGGGCCATGTTCTCCTGGTGTCCTCCATTACTTGTGGCTCTTAACACCCTTTCTGCCTCCTCTTCTGTGGGGATCCCTGACCTTTGAGGGGAGAAAAAAAATTTTTTTTTGTTTTTTTTTGGGGGGGGCAGTGTTTCTCTGTGTAGCTTTGCACCTTTCCTGGAACTCACTCTGTAGCCCAGGCTGACCTCGAACTCACAGAGATCCGCCTGCTTCTGCCTCCCGAATGCTGGGATTAAAGGTGTACGCCACCACCGCCCGGCGAGGGGAGAAATTTGATAGAGACATCCCATTTAGAGCTGAGTGGTCTAAGCTCGCTCTCTCTCTCTCTGTCTCTCTCTCTCTCCATGTAATATCTGGCTGTAGGTCTCTGCATCTATTCCCATCTGGTACAGGAAGAAGATTATCTAATGATAACTGAATAAGGCATTGATCTACGAGTGAGTATAAAAGAATATCATTAGGAGTCATTTTATTTGTACTTTTGTTTTATACCAGTAGTGTTTGGTTTTGCCCTGTCTCTGAGATATCTAGTCTCTAGTTCTTGGTCACCCAAGCAGTGGTGGGTGTGGATTCCATCTCATGGAGTAGGCCTTAAGTCAAATCACACAATGGAGGCTGGGTGTGGTGGTGCACGCCTTTAATCCCAGCACTCGGGAGGCAGAGGCAGGCGGATCTCTGTGAGTTTGAGGCCAGCCTGGTCTACAAAGTGAGATCCAGGAAAGGCGCAAAGCTACACAGAGAAACCCTGTCTCGCAAAACCAAAAAAAAAAAAAAAAAAAATCACACAACGGTTGGCTACTCCGACAAGTTCTGTTACCATTGCTCTAACATATCTTGCAGGGAGGACAGATTTTAGGTCAAAGGTTTTATGGCTGGATAGGTGTTTACATTTCTCCTTTGGTAGCCTGTAGAGTACCGTCCTGCACCAAAGACACTAGAATGTAGGAGTAAAGGCTCCATGTAGGCACCAGCTCAACTTCTCCATATTCAATGAGTTGTGTGGATGTTGTCATCAGCAATGGGACCCCACTGTAAATTTGCAGAGAGCAACCTTTTGTCTTAGCAACAGCCTAGATTGTTTGAGGATTTCCATAGGATTCCTTGGCCAAAATTCAATTGAGTGCAACCTAGTCCTACTACTTTTGGTGACAAGAAATGGACAGTTGGGACTCTGCATCCCCATTATTAGAGCTCATTAGGAATGCCTTCATATATTTTAGGAAGTTTCCACTTCACTATTTTCCAGGGTGTATCATCCCTCAAATGTCCCTCAATTCCAACTGTCTCTCCCTTCGTTCCATCCATCAAACCTATCTGCCCTCCCTTTCACCACATGATCCTCCTGTTCCCATCCCCATCTGTCCCAAGTCCACCCTTAAAATGGATTGTATTTCCCCCTCTCAGGGATATCCATGTGTCCACTGAAGGGACACTAGCCCACTCGTACATGTGTCTCTGGCATGTGTTTCCCCCATTCCCTCTGTCTTGCTAAAAACTATTAGATTACATTACTAAAGCTATCCACCAAGGTCTGTTCCCTTATTTGGCCACTTCCTCCTCTTGAGGCTGACTACCAAAGTCCAGCAATCAGAAGCCCCCTTTGGTTCACCTAATTAACATGCCCATTTAAAATTAAACACCTCATCCTAACATGGGGTTTCCCCTTTACCTTTATAAACCACCATTTGCCAATGTGCCACGTCTGTCTCCTCTCTATCCAGAGGCAGTCCTTTGTCCCTCAGGACAAATAGCCATTCCCCCTTTCCCTTGTCTCCTTCCCCTTCTACCTTTTGTCTTCTATCTCCTTTAACTACCACATCCTAGCCCATTCTAACAGAGACCTCCCCTTCTTCTCTTAAAAATTCTACCTGCAAGGTCATTTGCTGCTTCATCCACCCTCTAGTTCCTTCCTCTATACCTAACCTCTCTGGGTCTACAGACTATAGGTTGATTATCATCCATTAAATGGCTAATATCCACATATAAGTGAATACATACCATATTTACATTTCTGGGTCTGGGTTACCTCACTTGGGATGATATTTTCCATCCATTTGCCTGCAAATTTCAGGATGTTATTGTTTTTAACAGCCAAGTAATATTCCATTGTGTAAATGGACTACATTTTCTTTATCCATTTTTCAGTTGAGGAACATCTAAGTTATTTCCAGTTTCTGACTATTATGAGTAGAATAGCAATAAACATGGTTGAGCAAGTGCTTTGGGTATATGCCCAAGAGTAGTATAGCTAGATCTTGAGGTAGATCTATTCCCAACTTTCTGAGGAACTGCTATTGATTTCCATAGTGATTGTACAAGTCTGCACTCCCACCAGCAATGGAGGAGTGTTCCCCTTATTTCACATCCTCGCCAGCATGAGCTGTCACTTGTGTTATTGATCTTAGCCATTCTGACAGATGTAATACAGAATCTCAGAGTAGTTTTGATTTGCATTCCTCTGATGGCTAAGGATGTTGAATATTTCTTTAAGTGTTTCTCAGTCATTTGAGTTTCCTCCATTGAGAATTCTCTGTTTAGGTCTGTATCCCATTTTTAAATTGTGTTATTTAGTCTTTCAATACCTAGTTTCTTGAGTTGTTTATATATTTTGAATATTAGACCTCTATCTGATGTAGCATTGGTAAACTCTTTTCCCATTCTGTAGGCAGCTGCTTTGTCTGATTGATAGTGTTCTTTGCCTTATAGAAACTTCTCAGTTTCATGAGGTCCTGTTTATTCATTGTAGATCTTAGTGCCTGCACTAACTATGTTCTGTTCAGAAAGATGTCTCCTGTAACAATGAGTTCAAGGCTATTCCCCACTTCCTCTTCTATTGGGTTCAGTATATCTGGTTTTATGATGAGGTCTTTGATCGATATGGACTCGAGTTTTGTATGGGGTCATAAGTATGGATCCATTTGCATTCTTCTACATACAGACATCCAGCTTGACCTTCTGCTGCCTAGGGGACCAACTTCCAGCAGCACAGAGTTCAAAGGGTATCCACAAAGTTGGTGTATTACAACTTTTTTATCAAGGGGGTAAAGGAAAAGACACCCAAGCACTCTCTTGATGGTTTTCTTCTGTATTCTTCTTTTTTTTTCTTGGTGATTTCCTTTTCTCATTCTTGATTTAGATTATCTTCTAACGCTATCTTTATTCTTCTTAATTCTCTGTCTTTATTTTTCCTCTACAGCTTATGTACCCCAACAAAATCTTTCAGGCAATATATAAATTAAAATGGGGTTCCATTCTGTTTTTAAGTGAATGATTATAATGAATATAGGTAAAAACATGTTTTTCATCTTCCTTACATGATTAAAAGAAAGTCATCACAAGAACTCATATACATTTGCATGTAAGTAACTTGTTACGGATTAACAGAGTATGAGCAAGCAAGATTTTTTTCCTCAGCCATTTCTTTTGCTGATAGGTTGCATATTGTGGTTACAAAGAAAGAATCAATCACTTTATTATCTTGAATGGTAATCTTATAAGGAATCGAAAACTCAAACTTTTTTACATGAAAAACAATCAGCCAGCTCTACTTTAAATCCTTACTGTGCATACCCACTCATCAATAGTATTTTATATCAGGAGATTGAGGGCAGAAATGTGTATAAGGAATTAATCATCACCTTTGGTCATCAACCAATCCTAACAAGAAAGGAGGCACATCAGCCAATGATAATTGGGCTGCTTTGTTCTTGTTCCCTGACCCAAAAGAGTCCCTCACTCAACCATGTGCCTTTTTAAAACTTTAGATTGTCTTCTTGGGTTTTTCATCTCAAAGCTATTTAGCAAAAACATCTTAGTCTAACTTTGTTATTTTCAAAGCTATCATGCACTCCAAAATCTGTGAACACATCTCCCAACATTAAGATTAGAAGAATTTAAACTATCTGGGTTACTGGGACTCAGTTGTTTTTCTTAATCATTAATGTAAGCTATAGTCTATTCGGCTTCTCAATAGAAACTCATGTGTTCTAGTTGTGTGACACTTTCTTGTTTTATTCTTTTATCCTCTGCAGCCTCTGCTTTATCAGAAGCAGGGGCAACATTTTATCCTACCTTTACCTATATTAATTTTTCCACTAAACTAACCTCTGTCATAATTCTTTATTATATTTATTAAAAATCCTCAATCATCAAAATCCTAGTTAAACTAACACTATTATTGTATAAAACCTTTGCTTCAGTTAAACAGTGCAGCTTAGGAGGAAATCATCTTCATAATAATCCACAGGTAAAAATGCCCAGTAGACTGGGATATTTCCATGAGATAAACACACTACATTACAGGCAGTGGGGTTCTTCCCATACCTATTCACACCATGCCAGATACCAGAGAAAGACGGAAGTGGCAAATATGTAAAGGCAGAGTAGAAGCAAAAGACATTCTGGAATCTGTAGTCTCAGGGCTTTGTCTATCTGAGAGTCACCTGTCAGGGATTTGCCTCCTGGTGGGCTGATACCTTGATTCAGTTACCACCTGCTCCTCTGACATGACCACCAGCATCAACCAGCACTGTTTGTTGAAGATGTTTTCTTTTTTCCAGTGTATTTCTGGCTTCTTTGTGGATTTATGTCTGGGTCTTTGACTCAGTTCCATTGATCAATGTGTTTGTTTTAATGCCAATACCATGTTATTACTATAGCCCTATAGTACAATTTGAAATCAGGAATGGCAAGACCTCGTGCAGTTCTTTAATTCAGGATTGTTTTAACTATCCTGGATCTTTTACTTTTCCATATGAAATTGAGAATTGTCCTTTCAAGGTCTGTGAAAGATTATGTTGGAATTTTTATGGGGATTGCATTGAATCTGTAGATTGCTTTTGGTAGGATGGTCATTTTTATATGTTAACTGCACCAATCTATGAGCATGGGAGACCTTTCCATCTTCTGATATCTTCTTCAATTTCTTTCTTCAAAGACTTGAAGTTTTATTTTTTTTTTAATCATACAAGTCTTCTACTTGCTTGGTTAGAGTTACCCCAAGATATTTTATATTATTTGAGGCTATTATGAAAGGTGTGTCCCTGATTTCTTTCTCATTCTGTTTGTCATTTATATGTATAGAAGGACTACTGATTTTTGTGAGTTAGTTTTGTATCCAGCTACTTTGCTGAAAATGTTTAGCAGCTGTAGGAGCTTCCCAGTGGAATTTTTAGGATCACTATGTAAACTATCATATCATCTGCAAATAAAGATACTTTGACTTCTTCCTTTCCAATTTGTAACCCCTGATCCTCCTCAGTTGTCTTATTGTTCAGTTAAGACTAAAAGTACAATATTAAATAGATATGGGGAAAGTGGACAATCTTGTCTTGTTCCTGTTTTTTTATTTTTTTATTTTTATTTATTTATTTATTTGTGTGTGTGTGTGTGTGTGTGTGTGTGTGTGTGTAATTGCTGTGAATTTCTCTCCATTTAAGTTGGTATTGGCTATAGGCTTGCTATAAATTGCCTTTATTATGTTAGGTATATCCCTTGTATCCCTAATTTCTCCAGGACTTTTAAATGGAGGGCTATTGGATTTTGTCAAAGGCCTTTTCTGCCTCTAATGAGATGATCATGTGTTTTTTTTTTTCTTTCAGTTTGTTTATATGGTGGATTACATTGACTGATTTTCATCTGTTGGCCCATCCCTTCATCTCCGGGACAAAGCCTACTTGATCATGGTGGATGACCTTTTTGATGTGTTCTTGGATTCAGTTTGCTAGTATTTTATTGAGAATTTTTGCATGTTCATAAGGGAAACTGGTCTGTAATTCTCCTTTTTTTCTTAAATCTTTATGTGATTTGGGGATCAGGATAACTGTGGATTCATAAATGAATTTGGCAGCGTTCCTTCTGTTTCTATTTTGTGGAATAATTTGAGGAGGATTGGCTTTAACTCTTTGAAAGTCTGGTAGAATGCTGCACTAAAACGATCTGGTCCAAACTCGTCAGTGGTGGCGCACGCCTTTAATCCCAGTACTTGGGAGGCAGAGGCAGGCAGATCTCTGTGAGTTTGAACTCAGTCTGGTCTACAGAGCGAGATCCAGGGCAGCCAAGGCTACACAGAGAAACCCTGTCTTAACCGCCCCCCCCCAAAAAAATCTGGCCTTGTTTTGTTTTGTTGTTGTTGTTTTGATTGGGAGACTTTTAATGGCTTCTTCTGTTTTACAAGGGGTTGTAGGTTGTAGATGTAATTCTAAACAGTCTTATTAAATAAGAAACACAGAGCCAAATGCAGAGTTAAAAGCCCAAGAGATCAGAGCACTAGGCAATAGCCTTTAGCTTACCAGTCGCTGGGTCCTTCCCCTGAGAGAGAGAGACCATCTCCTGTGTGACCTATCTTTTTATTGCCTTTCTGTTCTGCCTTCTCATTGGTTCTAAACGCAACCACATGACTTCCTCATCACTGCCTGTCTCCAGGTCTGTGGTTGGTATTGGGATTAAAGGCACGTGTCTCCATGCTGGCTGTGTCCTTGAAAACACAGAGACTTTGCCTGCCATATGATGGGATTAAGGGCGTGTGCTACCACTGCCAGACTTCTGCTAAATGGCTTGCTATTAGCTCTGACCCCCAGGCAACTTTATTTATTAACATACAAATAAAATCACATTTCAGCACAAATAAAATATCACCATAGTAGGTGTATTTAAATTACTCATCTGATCTTGGTTTAACTTTGATATGTGGTACCTATCAAGAAAATTACCCATTTCTTTTAGATTTTTCAATATGGTGGAGTACAGGGGTTTTTTTGGTTTGTTGGTTTTTTTTTTTTTGTTTTTTGTTTTTTGTTTTCTTTTTTTTGGTTTTTTGAGGCAGGGTTTCTCTGTGTGGCTTTGCGCCTTTCCTGGATCTTGCTCTGTAGACCAGGCTGGCCTCGAACTCACAAAGATCCGCCTGCCTCTGCCTCCCAAGTGCTGGGATTAAAGGCGTGCGCCACCACCGCCTGGCGAGTACAGGTTTTTAAAGTATGTGCTTATGATTCTTTGTGTTTCCTCAGGATCTGGTGTTATGTCCCCCTTTTCATTTCTGATTTTGTTAATTTGGATAGTCTCCCTCTGCCTGTTGGTTAGTTTGGATAAGGGCTTGTCTATCTTGTTGATTTTTCTCAAAGAAGCAACTCTTTGTTTCATTGATTCTTTGTATTGTTCTCTTTGTTTCTATTTTATTGATTTCAGTCCTGAGTTTGATTGTCTCTTGCCATCTACCCTCTTGGGTGTGGTTACTTCTTTTTGTTCTAGAGCCTTCAGGTGTACTGTTAAGTCACTAGTGTGAGATTGCTCTAGTTTGTTGTTGTTGTTGTTGTTGTTGTTTGTTTGTTTGTGCAGGCACTTAGTACTATGAACTTTTCTCTTAGCACTGCTTTATTGTGAGCTGGGATTCTTCTCCTTCTATTCCTATTGTTCTTAGGTTTGGTCTTTTCATAGTGTCCCAAATTTCCCATAACTTTGAGTATGTTGCAAATTCATCTTTCTTTGAAAGTCTTTAATTTCTCTCTTTATTTTTTTCTTGATCCAGTGGTAATTTGGTTGAGAGTTGCTCAGTTCCCATGAGTTTGTAGGCATTCTGTTATTCCTGTTGTTATATCCAACTTTGATCCATGGCAGTCTGAAAAATGCAGGGAGTTATTTCCATTTGCTTGTATCTGTTGAGATTTGCTTTGTGTCTGAGTATGTGGTCAATTTTGGAGAAGGTTCCATGAGGTGCTGAGAAGAAATTATATTCTTTTTTTTTTATGTTTGGGTGAAATGTTCTGTAACTATCTGTTAGGTCTATTTGGTTTATTACGTCTGTTAGCTCCAACATTTCTGTTTAGTTTTTGTCTGGGTGACCTGTCCATTGGTGAGAGTTGGGTACTGAAGTCTCCCACTATCAGTGTATGAGGGTCAATATGGGATTTAAGCTGTAGTAGTGTTTCTTTTACAAACATGGGTGCTGTTGTGTTTGTTGCATAGATGTTAACAATTGAAATGTCATCTTGGTTGATTATTTTCTTTGATGAGTATGTAGTGTCCTTTCCTATCTCTTTTAATTAACTTTTTGAAGTCTATTTTGTTATGTATTAAAATGGCTACACCAGTGTGTTTCTTAAATACATCAGAAGGATAAACCCTGTTTTCACATCCCATCGTAGTGGTCTGAAGGGGTTAGCCTGCGGTTTTTTGTTGTTTTTTTTTTTTAATTTGGGAACGAAGTCCATTGATATTGAGAAATATCAATGACCAGTGATTGCTGATTCCTGTTAGTTTGTTGTTGTTGTTGTTGTTGTTGTTGGTGGTGGTGGTGGTGGTGGTGGTGGTGTGTGTGTGTGTATGTGTGTGTGTGTGTTTCCCTTCTTTTGATTTTGCTGGTCTGAGATTATTTATTCCCTGTGTTTTCATGGGTGTAGTTAACCTCCTTAGGTTGAAGTTTTCCTTCTAGCACCTTCTGTGGGGATGGATTTATAGATAGATTTTGTTTAAATATGGCTTTATTGTGGAATATCTCATTTTTTCATCCATAATAATTGAAAGTTTTGCTGGATATAATAGTTTGGTCTGGCATCTGTGGGCTCTTAGAGTCTGCAGTACATCTGTCCAGGCCCTTCTGTCATTTAGTCTCCATTGACAAGTCGGGTGTAATTCTAATAGGTATTCCTTTATATGTTACTTGGTCTTTTCTCTTGCAGCTTTTAATGTTCTTTGTTCTGTATGTTTAGTGTTTTTATTATCATGTGCCAAGGGGACTTTCTTTTCTGGTCCAGCCTATTTGGTGTTCTGTAAGATTTCTTTAGGTTAGGAAAATTTTCCTATGATTTTGTTGAAAATATTTTCTGGGCCTTTGAGCTGGGAGTCTTCTCCTTCTTCCAGTCCTGTTATTCTTAGGTTTGGTCTTTTCATAGTGCTCCAAATTTCCTGGCTGTTTTGTATCAGGTGTCTTTTTTAGATTTAACATTTTCTTTGACCGATAAAACCATTTCTTCTATTGTATCTTCAACACCCGAGATCCTCTCTTCCATCTCTTGTATTCTGTTGGTGAGGCTGGCCTCTGTAGTTCCTGTTTGGATTCCTAAACTTTTCATTTCCAGAATTCCCTTGGTTTGTGTGTCCTGTGTGGATTCTACGTCCGTTTCCAGGCTGAGCTGTTTCACTGCCTCCTTCTGCTGTTGGTCTCTGTCCTGCGGGATGTCTCCAGGGGCTCCTTCATTTCCTCTTTAAGGACCTCTGTCATCTTCAGACAACCCGTTTAAGGTCTTTTTCTTGTGTTTCAACTGTGTTGGAATATCCAAGCCCTGATGGTAGGCTAGCTGGGCTCTAGTGGAGACATATCGCCCTGGCTGTGACTGATTGTATTTTTATGCTGGCATCTAGTCACCTGGGATTGGGGTGACTATAAGTCTCAGTGCTGATTTCTGCATTTGTCTTTGTTGGGTGGGTATTTTTTTTCCTTTGTTTCTGTTTTCTCTCTGGATTTTCAGAGAGTGTGATGACTGTGTTTTACCTGGTAGGAAATTTTCTTTGGACGTGATAATTATGGCCACTGGGGGTTCCAGGTACAATATGTCTCTGGGTATTGGGAGCTGACACTTAGGAATGGGGATAGCTATTGGTCTGAAGGTGTTCACAGGAGGGAAGAGAGCAAAGTGTTCAGCCAGGGTCTGCTTATTCTGTCTCCTTAGAATAGGAGGAAACAGCCAAGAGAGGTCACCTCACAGGGTCTGCTATAGCACTGGGGATAAGACAGTGGGGTTGGTCCAGAGAAACAGAGGGAGAGGAGAAGATCTATAGACAGGTTACCTGCTTCCCTGGCAGGAGCAGTCTGTGGATTAGTAGGGAGTGCTTGCTGGAGTGGGGGGCTGGGATAAAGCAACCAATGGGGAAAGGGGGAAGGCTGCAGCAGATGTTCTGTTGCAGAACTAAAGTTGAGACTTGGAAACTGGGTTTGGAGGAGAGGAGAGAGCGGTCAAGATCTTTAGCTCACCTGTGTTCCTTACGTACTCTGTGTTCCCAGTGATCACCTACTGGTGTTGGAGGCTGGGATACTGGGATGAGTTGGGGAAGGAAGGTTGGAGGAGAAGGTCTTTGTGATCCCTTGGTGATTGGGGTCAGAGAGGAAAGGGTGACCTCAGCAGGTTTCCTGCTACAGAGCTGGAGGTGAGAGTCGGGGTATTGGATCTCAGGAGCCAAAGGAGAGGTGTGGGTCTGCCTTTAGACTACTGGTTGCCCCGGCAGGAGCAGCTCTTGGGTTTGCAGGGGGTACCTGCTGAGGTTAGGGGCTGGGACAAAGGGGGGGGTGGTTAGGAGGTTAATGGGGGATGGCCTGTGGAATCCACAGGAGATGTGGGCAGGGAGAAGGAAGGCTGTAGCTAGTGTTCTGTTGCAGAGTTGGGGATGAAACTGGGGAACTGAATCTGGGGCAACAGAGGAGACCTTAGTTTGTTTTTGTTTATTTGTCCAATAAGCAGAGAAGTGTTGAGTTTAGCAGTCACTTGGCTTTAGGCTTTCAGTTTTGGAGGTTTGGGTTTGGGTTTGCCTTTAGTCATGTTGCCTTGGATGTTTTGTTAAGGGCTGCTGCTGTTTCTCTGACTGTAACTAAATAGGTGGATATGAGCCTCTCTGTTTTCCTTTCCTTTTTCTTTTGAAAGACGTTTGCTTTCCTTTCCTCATTTTTTGTCTCTGTTGATGAATGAAGTTATCTCATTATTTAATAGAAACATGATTTCGAATGTTTTTCATGTTTTAACTACTTCACATGTATGTAGTCTGTAATTCTGTTCACCTTCTATGTTGTAGTTTGAATAGGAATGATCCCCACAGACTCACATTTTTGAAAGCTTGGCCCATAAGGGGTGGCACTATCAGGAGGTGTGGCCTTGTCGGAGGAAGTGTGTCACTGTAAGGGTGGGCTTTGAGGTCTCATATGCTCAAGCCATAGCCAGTGTGGCACACAGTCTCCTTCTGCTGCCTGTGGATCGAGATGTAGAATTCTCAGCTTCTTCTCCAGCACCATGTCTGCTTGTATGCTTGATTCTGGCCATGACAATAATGGACTAAACCTCTGAAACTGTAAACCAGCCTAGTTAAATGTTTTCCTTTATAAGAGTTGCTGTGGTCATGGTGTCTCTTCACAGCAATAGAAACTCTAACTAACACACTCTATTACCCTCTCTTATTCCCCTCCCTCTCATTCTGAACTCCATATTCTTCCCAACTAGTCCCAAGGGGTTATTGCTGGAGCATGGACAGTTTTCCAGGCACTTTACCACAAGGTGGGGGGTGGGGGTGGGGGGTAGAAATGGCACCACCACCCTACCATCCTTAACTGCTAAGATCTCCATAGGAAGGAGTGAGGAGCAGGGCCTCTCATGGATACCCTCCCCATCCATGATGGGATGTTGAGGGGCCCCTTCTCACATAGCCCTTGTGAAGGTATCCACAGCTGTGTCTGTCCAGGATCGCAACAACCATGTAATCTAGTTAGCAGTTTCCAAGACACTTCTCCCCACTCTCTTAGGTTCTCTCTACCCCGGTTTCTTAGCTGTCCCCTGGGCCTTGGAGTGAGCAATAGAGATGTCCAACATAGACGTGTGTTTACAGCCGAGCACTCAGTCTTCACTTATCCTCAGCACTTTGACCAGATATGTCTCCATACTAACCATGCCCTTCTGCAAAAGGGCGCTCTCTGCCCAAGTCTGAGGGTGAAATTACTATTTGAGGTGGTTTTTTTTAATGCCTATTTAGCAAAACAGCAGCTGTAGATTCTCCCCATCTTAGGAGGCTGTGCTAGCTAGTCTTATGTCAACTTGATGCACAAACTAGAGTTATCTCAAAGAAGGGAACCTTAACTGAGAAAATGGCTTCCAGAAGAACCTGTTGTGGGGCATTTTCTTAATTAGTGATTGATGGGGGAGGGCCCAGTCCATTGTGGGTGGTTCCATCCCTGGGCAGGTGGTTCTCGTTCTATAAGAAGGCAGGCTGAGTAAGCCATGAGGAGCAAGCCAGTAAGCAGCACCCCTCCATGGTCTCTGCATCAGCTCCTGCCTCCAGGTTCCTGCCCTGTTTGAGTTCCTGTCCTGACTTCCTTTGATGGTCAACTGTGATGCACAAGTGTAAGCCGAATGAACCATTTTCTCCCTAAGTTGTTTTGGTCATGGTGTTTTGTCACAGCAGTAGTGACCCTAAGGCAGAGGCCTATGAGATCTTTTAGCCATGTGCTTTTGACCAGGCTTAGAGAAGCAAGCATGTATTTCCTCTCATGGAAGAGCTTCAAATCTAATCAGAAAGCAGTTGGTTACCTCCAAAACAGTTATGGCACTATTGTCCAGTGAGCATGCCTTGCTGGGCAGGTGGGATTTGCAGCATGCAGGGCAGCTTAGCAAACCATTGATGAGCTCCCTCCTAACAGCAGCCCCCACATCCCATCATGATGAAAGCTAGCCAGCAAGGAGAAAGATTCCAATCATTGGGTTTTGAGTATGAGGATATATTTACTATGACTGTGACTGGACTTGTTTCAATGCAGTCAGTTGATTTCATGATCTGTACTAGTTCTCATCAGACACTGAGTCCCAGCCTTAGCTCCGTTACTCCCTCTCTACTAAACATTTAAGTGAGTTGTTTTTCTCACAAGAGAATGTGTAATATGAGTGTGCACAGTTCTCATTGTTTTAACATTGTATATAAAATTCTTGAATCACATTCTTTCAAAGCCCTATAAATGTCATGTTATCATCCAAGTGAGGTTTTCCTGCAAAATATTGGGGAACTAATCTGCAAAAATATGCTTCTGAGAAAAGGGTCTCTATGGTCATCTAAGTGTAGGAAAGAATTCATTCTCTTGGAAATAGACAAAGTAGCTTAGGTGAGGCTGGGAGAACACTGAAGCCATCAGATGGTTTGACTTTATTTCCAGTGTATCCATGACTATTTGGTTGCTAAGGGACAGCTGATTCCATTTTCTTTTTTGTTAAATAATGTTAGACTTTGATCATGTCCTTAGCTAAACGTCAACTTTTTTGACTGGTTCTTCCTCAATAATTTTGTAAATTACACATTGTAAATTGTTTCAATCCTTCTAAGAATTGGCTGACCATAAGATGTTTCATGGTACGTTAACTGTCTTATTTATGAATACCCAGCCTTAGTTTGGCTTAATTTTTAGCTAGCTTTTCTTAATGTAACTTATCCTGTCTACCTTTTGCCTTTAGGTTTTTCCCTTTCTCTTACTTCTGTAAATCTTACTCTTACTCTGGGGCTTGCTGTGTAGCTGGATGGCTGGCCCCTGGAGCCCTCCTCCTTCTCTGGCTACTTCATCTCCCCCTTCCCAGATTTCTCTTCCTATATATTCTCTCTGCCTGCCAGCCCCACCTACCATTTCTCCTGCCTTGCTATTGGCCAGTTATTAGACAGGCACAGTAACACAGCTTCAAAGAGTTAAACAAATGCAACATAAACAAAAGTAACACACCTGAAAATAATATTCCCCAACAATGACATGGCTATAGAAATACTGAAAGAAAACAAGCAGGGCAGTGGTGGTGCACACCTTGCATCCCAGCACTCAGGAACCAGAGGCAGGTGGATCTCTGTGACTTTGAGGCCAACCTGGTCTACAAAGCAAGTTCCAGGACATCCAGGGCTGTTACACAGAGAAACACTGTCTCAAAAAACAAACAAACAAAAAACAAACAAAAAACAAAACAAAAGAAGAAGGAAAAGAAAAAAGAAAACAAATGGGCAATAACATGAGGGTGGTAACACATGTTGAAGTCTTACTGTGTTACATGCCTGTGCAGTCAAATGCTCTACCACTGAGTTCTACCCCCAGGACTTGGCCTGTGTACAGCAACTGGCTCAGCTCTCACATCAGCCCTGTGGATTTGGTAAATCAACCTGTTTTGACAGAAGAGGAAGTTGAGCTACAGGAGCCCTAAAAATAACCTAGGAAATCGTGGAGTCAAGTTCAAACCCAAACAGTTGACTCCCACATTATTTTGTGTGTGTGTGTGTGTGTGTGTGTGTGTGTGTTAGCCATAAAGAATGTCACATAAAGAAAAACAAGGTGACCTCTGTCCCTTTCCTCAAGTCAGAAAAACTTCTAATTGCACCAGAATAGAAAGGGAACTTTCCACCACCAGAAATGTACCCTGCTAGGCAGTCACAGACTGGCTGCTGCTTTGCGGCAAAGGCCCTTTTAGAATGACCTGATTATCACCCATGTGGGTGCTCAGACTCTGTTGTTGGCCAATGTCCAGGACCTATCTCAGAATACTCATCACCTCATCAATTCATCCTCCTCAACTGACGGGCAAAACAACATCCAAATATTCATTGCACATCTGTGTGGGCAGATTATACATTAGCAATTCAAATCTGGCTGATGCACCGGCCATTCCTGAAAATGCATCTGTTTGGGTGAGATGCCTTGTTGTCTAGGATGGATAATAAGGCAACTCGTGCTAATCTTGAAGAACAATCAGCCCATCTTGCGAAGGTGACTGGCTGTGTGTGTTCTTGCCCTGGCAGCGTTGGAACAATGGCCCCATAATGCACTCGACTCAGCTGGCAATGAAGTCCCATCCTGATTAGTAGCCATGGCTGGTGTCAATCACCACAGGATGCACCATTGTCCTCTGGTCCTCAACACAGTTTATTTACAGGAAAACAAAGGCTTTGGAGGGCTATGGCGGCTTCCCAGAGATTGCAAAATAGATTGAGCTGTCAAGCACACAAAGTAGATGAAGATTAATGAGTTGTGTGGACAATAAATATGAAGAGATGACTATGAATATGCTAATGGGCATTATCCATATACACCGTAATTGCTACCAAAATTAAAAAGTGGCATGAAGAAGATGGGTCACCGGGTGACAGGGGCATAGTCTTGGATGCTTGAGACCTCACCCGAGATAAGCCTCTCTACAGGTTTCCCTTACCGATTAAGCCATCCCTAAGCACCATTGTCCAACAGCTGCCTCTATGAGCTCCTTTCAAATGGAGCCAAGGGTGGGGTGTGGAGGGAAGCCAGGCACAAAGTTAAGTTAGGGAAAGGTGTCATTAGAATAAGAAAGGTGCTTATCAAAGGCAAGGAGCTGTCAGGCTAGCTCTGAATCCCCAGGGACTGGGTTGATGAGGGAGGTCACTTCACACCTCACCCCAGAGCCACTGGGATAATTATGTGCACAGGAGTGTTATTTAGATCACCTTTCAGGGGGCAGTGGGTGATTTCTCAAAGCATTTTAATGCTCTATTTTGAGTTGCTTTTTAATAAATGTAATTTGAAGAACACATTTCAAAGCAACTAAAATTTTGCTACCAACTTGGTTTGGGGACATGTGGATTCCACACATCTATGGTGTGACTGAGTCCAGGTTTGCAGTATGCCCTCGTGGTTTTCTGTTCTTTTAGCCATGGATAGGCTCCCTATCCTCATTCAGAACTCAGATTTTCTGTTTAGAAATAAGGTCTCCCTGGCTGGCCTCAAACTTATGGTAATCCTCCTGTTTCAGCTTGCCCAGTGCTAGAATTTCAAGCATGCACTGTTGCACCTGGCTGGACTTTTATCATTCTTCAGTAACAGGTAGCTCGCTCCTTAGAGAAAGGGCTAATCCTGGGCTGACACAAGAGCTCTAAGAAAGCCTCCTAATGCTAGAGCATGAGGAAGTGCTTTGAAAAATCAAGTCCACATCCTTGGGGAGTGCCAAAGGGACCCAGGAGCACCACAGACAAAAGCAAGAGCATGTGACCACAGTGAGCAAAATAAATACCAGGAGCCCACACTGACACGGTACATGAAGGAGAAATATGTAAATAAACGGGGCAGAATAGAACAATCTCCCCTAAGAATTCCAAATAAGTTAGGTAGATAAAGGAAGCAGGGAGTAGCCCTCTGGCCTCTGATTTGGGGTTGGCATAGTTACTTCCTTGTAAAACATACAGGAAGGAAATGGGGAGAAAAATAATTAGTCACAGAGAAGCAAGAGACAGTCACCTCAGCTGGGTGACCAAGGTCAAAGCCAATGGTGAGAAGTTATGTCAACAGAATATACCCTTCAGGACATGACATGATGTAGCATGAAGTGACATGGGAAACACACTCTACCTGGAGGCTTCTTCCCCACAAAGCAAAAGTCCACGAGAAAAACTTCAGATACATTCCAGCAGAGAGACAGCCCACATAACAGCCTCCAAACAGCCAAGATCAAAAAACAAGGCAAGTTAGCTGGGCGGTGGTAGCAGAGGCACTTGGGAGGCAGAGGCAGGCAGATCACAGTGAGTTCAAGGCCAGCCTGGTCTACAAAGCTAGTTCCAGGACAGCCAGGACTGTTACACAGACAAACCCAGTCTCGAGAGAAGAAGAAAAAAAAAAAAAAAACCAAGGAAAGTCTAAGAACTATCACAGACACAAGGAGGCACAGTGACCATGTGGAATGTTCATTCCCATGACAGATGCTGGGACATCAAAGGGATAGTGGGGGAAATGGATAAACACTGAGGAAATCTGAACATACTTGGCCATTTATTAATAATAATGGCCAGTAATGTTTCCTTAACTGTGATATCTGCGGTACATTCGTGTGCTTGATGTTAGCAACAAGAAAACTGTGGTGTACTCAAGGACCCACCATGCTAACTGTCCTAATTAGGGTCACTATTGTTGTGATGAAACACCATAAGCAAAGCAGCTTGGGGAAGACAGGGTTTATTTGGCTTACACTTCCATATTACTCACTGTTCATCATCAAAGGAAGTCAGGACAGGAACTCAAACACGGCAGGATCCTAGAGACAGGAGCTGATGCAGAGGCCATGGAGGAGTGCTGCTTACTGGCTTGCTCTCCGGTGGCTTGCTCAACCTGCTTTCTTAATAGAACCCAGGACCTCCAGTCCAGGGATGGTGTGGTGGTTTGCATAGGAATGGCCCTAGACTCATGTGTTTGAACACTTGGCCCATAGGGAATGGCATTATCAGGAGGTGTGGCCTTGTTGGAATAGTTGTGGCCTTGTTGGAGGAAGTGTGTCACTGTGGAGGTTTGTTGTTTGAACCTTAGATGGTCTTATAATAAAAACCCAGAGCCAGATATCAGAGTGAAGGATGAAAGATCAGAGAAGCAGAGCAAGCCACAGTCAACCTCACCTTACCAACTCCTCAGCCAATCCGGTTTCCTCAGACTGAAAGCCTCTGAGTCCTCACCAGAAAGGCTCTCAGCTAAACTGCCTTAGTTCCCGTTTCCTCATACATTATATACCTTTCTCCCCAGCCATGTCACTTCCTGGGATTAAAGGTGTGTGTACTTCCCAGTACTGGGATTAAAGATGTGTGCCACCACTGCCTGGCTCTGTTTCTAGTGTGGCCTTGAACTCACAGAGATCCAGATGGATCTCTGCCTCCCGAGTGATAGGATTAAGTGTGTGTACCACCACTGTCTAACCTCTGTGTCTATCTAGTAGCTGGCTCTGTCCTCTGATCCCCAGGCAAGTTTATTAGGGTACACAATATATTACCACAGAGGTGGGCTTTAAGGTCTCATATATGCTCAACCCATGCTCAGTATACCAGTTCACTTCCTGCTGCCTGAAGATCAAGATGTAGAATTCTTAGCTCCTCCTTCAGCACCATGTCTGCCTGCATGCCACCATGCTTCTGGCCGTGATGATAATGGACTCAACCTCTGAAACTGTAAGCCAGCCTCAGTTAAATGTTTTCTTTTATAAGAGTTGCCATAGTCATAGTGTCTCTTCATAGAAACAGAAACCCTAACAGTACCACCCACAATGGACTGGGCCCTCCACATTGATCATTAAGAAAATGCTCTATAGGCTTGCCAATCTTATGGAGGCATTTTCTCAGTTGGGGTTCCCTTCTCTCAGATGACTCTAGCCTGTCCCAAGCTGACATAAAATTAGCCAGCACACTATCTTTGTAAGTCTTTATATGTTGAAATGATTTATAAAATTATTGGTTTATTTAGAAAATAGAGTCAGCCATATCTTCCATGTTCAGCAGAAACTGGTAGTTGCCTGCTTTTTTTTTAAAAAAAAAAAAAATAGAATTAGCTTCCCTGACTTACTCCAGGTTGGCAGGTTTTAGCCAAAATCCCCATTTGTAAGCAGTAGACATCTATTCTTTACTTATTTGTGCAGAATATTGGATATTGGATATTCATATTGCAGAATATGCAATATTGACTTATTGCAGAATATTGGCCCCCACACAGTCTATGAGGGGACCCAAAACCAGTCATGGTAGCTGTGCAGCTGGGACAATGCTGGTGTCCTGGAGGCCCCACGACTGGCACTGCCAGCCCTCCAATGTCAGAGTCAGCTGCGGCCACTAGACCTGCCACCTGAGATGCTGGGGACTCCCATGGCTGCCAGCATCCCTGCCAGGATCCTTCGGTGGGCTTCTAATCAGGGTAATGAGTCAGCTTATGGCTCTGCTGGGCCCAGGAGAGGGAGAGGTGAGCAGCTGCTGTTCGCAGCCTTCGCAGTGGAAGATGCGAGAAAGCCAGGGCTGAGCTGGCTGGATGTTCCTCCAAGTTGTGAGAAGCCAAGCTGCTTTTCACTTGCAGCCTGTGGACACAGCAAAGACAGGTGGGGAGTCGTGGCAACTTGAAGAAGAGGGAAAATGGTGCAGCTAGAGAAAAATTAGCATCTTCAGAGAAGACTGTGTGTGATCCTAGGGCTCAGGAAACAGAGGCAGAAGGATCCTCATTCTGAGGCCATTGCAATCAGTAAAGTTAAACTCATTGTTTCTATAGACTATAGCTCCATCCTCAGAGAGTTCAGTGTGGTTGAAATGACAGAAGGGAGGTGAGGGGGAGGACATGTAAGGGAGGAAAGAGCAGAGGAGATTCAGGGCTCAGAGAATATGAGGAGGGAAATGGAGATGGGCCGGGAACATGGGGAATGGAGTTCAGTGGAATAGAATGAAATGGAGTGGGATGGGGTAGAGTGGGTGGACTGGGTGGAGTGGAGGATTTTGAAAGAGGGTTAGACAAAGGAAAGGAGACAGACAGAAAAGGGGAACCCCAATCTAACTGAAACAGGTGGTAGAATAAGAAGTCAGAAATCAAACTGACAAAATAAAGAACAGTAACTTTTCTTGTTCAATACTTGGGGTGCTGGACTGAGGCTCAGAACAGCTCTTCAGGGTTTCTGTGAGTTCCCAGTAGGCTTACACATAGGAAAGGGCTGAGCACATGGGGAGGATCTGATAAATGTTGAGTTGAGTTGAGGAGTATCCATGTGAATTTAGGGCTGCTGAAGATGCCAGAGACCCTGTCTTAGTTAAGGTTTCTATTGCTGTGATAAAATTGCAACTTGGGGAGGAAAGGACTTATTTAATCTTACATCTTGTAGTCCATCATGAAGGGAAGTCAGGACAGGAACTCAAGATAAGAATCCAGAGGACAGAACTGATGCAGAGGTCATGGAGGAATCTGCTTATTAGCTTGCACTCCATGACTTGCTCAGCCTGCTTTCTTACAGCACCCAGGACCACCAGCCCAGGGGTGGCATGGCCTACAGTGGGCTGAACCTACCCACATTGATCATTAATCAAAAAAAAAAAAAATGCCTCATAGGCTTGCTCAGAGGCCAATCTAGTGGGGGCATTTTCTCAGTTGAGGTTCCCTCTTCCCAAATGACTCTAGCTTATGTCAAGTTGATATAAAACTGTTCAGCCCAGACCCTAACATTCTTTCCTATCCTACCAAAGAAGACCAGCTGGTCCAGGAGCTAAAAGTTGAGAGGACCACGGTTTTCTCACAAAACATGGTGTATGGCTTATTCTTAGAGCAACCATGACAAAATGCCCACAGAAGCAACTTCAGAAAGGAAGAGTTGGTTTTAGCTCACTGTTTGAGGCACCGTCCATTGTGGGACAGAAGGTGTGGTGGTGAGACAGCTCCAGCTGTGGCAGCAGAGGGTGAAGCACTGGTCACATGACATCTGCAGTCAGGTGAGAGAGATGAATAACAGCTGCAGCCTCCAACCCCATAAGGTAGTGCCACCTGTCCAGGGAGGCCACCAAGCTGTTAGCCCTCCAGCTCAGGACTGGGATCTGTGCCTTAATAAAGAGGTGGGGAGGGGGAAGTTTACTTTCCTCTGCCTTCCCCCTATGTGAGGACACAGAAATGCATGGCGTAGCACTCCAGAGGCTGGGTGCATTTCTGTTGCTTAGGGATTACTGTGCTGGTTGGGTTTCATTGTTGTTTTTCCTGCTATTGTTGGTCAACTCGACACAAGCTGGAGTCATCTGGGAAGAGGGAGCCTCACCTGAAGACTGTGTCCCTCGGGTTGGTAGACAAGTCTGTGGAGCATTTGTTTTGAATCGATGTGGGAAGGCCCAGTCCATGGTGGTGGTGCCACCCCAGGGCAGATGACCCTAGTGTGTAAAACAAAGCAGGCCAAGAAAGCCACCAAGAGCAAACTGGTAAGCAGCATTCCCCTGTGCCATAGCCCGGAGTCTACGGTCTCTGCTTCAGTTCCTGCCTCTAGGTTCCTGCTCTGAGTTCCTGCCCTGACTTCCTGTCATGATGGACTGCAACGGTAAGCTGAAATAAACCCTTTCTGCCCTAAGTTGCTTTTGGTCATGGTGTGTAATCAGAGCAATAGAAGCAAATCAGGACAAATACCTATTCTCAAGTATTTTGTGGAGCAGCAGGAGTGGACCAGGACCTTGCTGACACACTGGTACCTGATGTGGGCAAGAGCAGATGCTACAACTGAAACTGAAAAGCAAAACCAACCACGTGACTAAGAGGATTGGGAATCCTGAGCCCGAGGGTCTTCCGCAATGTTGGGGAGATTCTCTTTTTCCTACCATCTATAGAGGTCAGAATCACTCTACTTAATTATGAAGGCCGTGTATGGCAGCAAGTGGACCGGGGGCACCAGAGTGCTGATGCTGGAGTGCCATGGGTCGAGAAGGTAGGTGGGTTTAACTTCAACCTCTCCCTCTGGAAGTGAAAGGTAGGGTATGTGGCTGCCCCGGAGGGTCTGAAGAGGGTAAACCTGAGACTGAATGGAGGTGTTTGGAGGAAAGCAGTGGGTGATGGGGTTGGTTAGTTTCCAAATTAGGTGGTGTCAGGGATCACAGAAGATTGTCCTTGGGTCATGAATATGGGTTTGGGTCACCCTGAAGTGATCTTTGGGTAGAAAGGCCACAGGGTAAGCTAAAAGCTGCTTCCCATAGACATCCACATCCACTGGCTGGCACCTGTGAATATGCTGGTTCAATGGGAAAAGAGCCTTTGCCTGTGTAACTAAGATGCTGGTCCTGAGAAGGGAAGAGTCTCTTGGGCTGTCTGGTGGGCCCTGGATGGTCACAAGAGTCTCTGTAAGGAGATAAGACCAGCAGAGAGAGATGGAGTGGAGGCAGAATCATGGAATCTCACACAGGAGGGTATGGGGGCTTCTAGAGGTGGGGCGAAGGAAGGAATAGATGCTCCGCTGCAGGTCTGCAGAGAGCTTTATTTTAGCCCCACAAAACTCATTTTAGACATGCAACAACCACAGCCGTAGGAGACGATGTCTGTTGTTTTAAGCTACAAAGCCATGTTAACACTGTTGTAAGAGAGATGGAAGACAACATACGCTAGTCCAGCACTGGGCTGAGGGCAGCATCTTGGAAGACGGGAGGTGAGGCAAGAGGCAGTGAAGAGTTGGGCTTTTGAGGTGAGGTCTAACTTTGATTCTACCCTTAGTGGTGGGGTGACTTTGGGCGAGTTGCATGTCCTCTCCAAGGCTCAGTTTCTTCAACTGTGAAATGGGGGTCCCTCCTTCATACCCTGAATTATAGGAACTTGTCTGTACCAGGGACACAGAAAACACTCACTAATAACAGCTACCATCATTTTTATTTTCATAGAAAACACTCCAAAATGACCTACAGCAACGTGACAGTCACTTCATGGTGAGCATGGCTTTATTTTTCTGTCCTCATTCTCTGAATTGTACTTTCCTTTAGTATGCGACAATGCACTCGAACAGTTGCATTCAAATCATGAAAGATCTGAAAGTGCTTAGAGATTTTTAAAAAAAATTTTAAAATTTATTTATTTATATTTATGTATTTTTCCTCCATATCTGTGTGAGGGTATCAGTCCCCTGGAAGTGCAGTTACAGATGGTTGTGAGCTGTCATGTGAATTCTGGGAATCGAACCCAGGTCCCCTGGAAGAGCAGCCAGTGCCCTTAACTGCTGAGCCATCTTCCCAGCCCTATGTTTAACATTTTTAATGTCTGCTCCAATGTCAAGCTGGAGACTGGCGGTCCTGGTTCTGTTTTCCTTACTCCAGGTTTAAACATTAGCTGCACTAAGTGTCTTACCATGTCAGCTCTCTTACATAGCTCTGCAAGCTCAGGACATATGTGTCTCCATCGAATTGCCTTATCTGTAAGGTCTGCCCCAAGGCAGAGGCTCACAGAGTGAGCAGCCAGCAGCCAGACTGGGACAGGACGTGGAAGGTGCAAGGATCCCAGCCTTCCAGAGGATGAAAGGCAGGTCA
This sequence comes from Peromyscus aztecus, assembly GCA_902168405.1. Lineage (NCBI taxonomy): Eukaryota > Metazoa > Chordata > Mammalia > Rodentia > Cricetidae > Peromyscus > Peromyscus aztecus. The sequence continues at coordinate 9,685 of CABHPQ010138386.1, read as the reverse complement.
GGGCATCTCAGGACAGAGGGCAGCTGGCTCTTGTTAGGTGCCCGACCCTGGGAAGAAAAGTCAAGGTTAAACTGCAAGGATAAGCAAAATGTGTTTCCTTAGAACGCAGTGAGTTGTGGAGCTTCTCTGCAGGTGACTGAAAATGGTGTCTTTACTTCCTTATGCAGATATTAGCAGGTGGAGAGAACTGATCCTATCTTTATCAGTAGTTCAGTGGTCATACTATGTCTCCAGCTGTGCCGGGCAGATTCCAGAAAGGATGTGGAGGGGAGTGATGCGTGAATGAAGAGAAACTCAAGAATGAGCCACACTTGCCTGTGTTAATGAGCTCATTCTCCACCCTCATAGTTCTCCACATTTGTTTTCGTTTGTTCACTTTTGTTTGTTGCTTTTTTTTTTTTTTTTTGGAGACACAGTCTCATTGTAGGCTAGGCTGACCTTGAACTTGGTCCTTCAGCCCCAGCTTCCCAAGTGCAATGATTACAGGCATGCACCCTCACATCCAGCTCGGGCTGCAATCTCCATCATTCTAGAAGTTATGGATATTCTGTGATGGACTCGAGCCCCAGGAAGAGCCTGGCCAGTTCTGGTTAGAGTTGGACTGACAAGTGGGATGTTCTCATATGCAAAGATGACTCACTCCAGAAGCCTCCTCACCTCAGACTCAGACTTGTAGGGCTTAAAGTGCCAGTGTGTCCTCCAGTGTCCCCTGGCCACTGGTTCTTCATTTTAGTGGTGAAGGAAGAGTGAGGGGCCCCCTCCATCAGCCTGGAAAAGAGTACCCCGCCTCACTCAATCTAGTCACAAAGCTTGCATGACTGTAGACTACAGTGTAAATTCCTACCCTCTATCATCTTTATTTCAGTGGGTGACTACAGATATGTGAACAGAATTCAAATGGACAGTCAGAAAAGATGAGCTTCTAAACACCACCGCCCAGCCCCCCAAATCACTTCTATAAATTCAGATTGTTTCTCATTCCATCATTTGCCATCAGAATTTTCGTCACAGGCAGATTTTTACAGGTCAGCCCTAGACCTGGGATTTATTTGTGCCCATAAACAAAATCCCAATATTAATCGCCAACTATTTCTGATTCTCAGTTAACGTTCTCAAACGTCTCGAGTCCCCAGGGACTCTTTGCCCTGTCATATGAAGATGATGTTTTGAGATTTATATTCCCCGGAGAAGCGAGAAGATCATAAAACCTAATGTATTCCGTGGTTTGGAATGGTAATTTCACCGAGAGGTGAGGGGATATTTCACTCTAGATCATTACGACATCGAGGAAGTTGTTACTATGCTTCCTCCCTTTGAATATGTATCTGCCTCTGCATGTGCAATGGCTCCTATTGCCCCCTGGGGGCTGTAGGGGGGCCATGCAGGGGGGGCAGCTGGTGAGGACAAAGCTAGGGACAGCTCCCCATCTGGGGTAGGAAGGTTGTGGGTGGAGGCAGAAGGCAAGAGGTTGTCCTAAGCAAAATGACTAGTCAAGTCAGCACACTAAGAGTCTTGGCCTAGAGAAGGAGGCCACAGTGGGGCCCAGGATGGACACTGGGTGTCTCCACAGAGACGCTTGTCCTTGAAGGTTTAGCTTGAACAGGTAATGGCACACACAGGGTTGTCAACTAGCACTCCAGCACTATAATAAGCCTGAGATAGTCGACTGTGTTTTGGCTCACAGCTTAGAGGGTCTAGTCCATTCCTTTGGGCCTATGACAAGGCGGCACATCACAGAAGGATCACATGGTGGTACAAAACCACCTCCTCACGGCCAGGAAGCAAAAGGAAAGGTGGCAGGGTCGCACAACCTGCAGACCTCTCAATAGGCACCATCCCCTAAAGGCTCCGCCATCTCCCGATAGCACCATGCGAGGAACCAAGCTTTCAACACATGGGCCTTTGGGGGTACATTCAAAATTCAAACCACAGTACCCCAGCTGTAGAAGCTAAGTGGTGGGTATTGGGGGAGGGGCAGGTCATGGTGCAGTAAAGCTTCTAGAAGAGAGGAAGATTTGATTTAGTCAATTTTTTTTCTGAGTGCTCCTGCCTCTGTTCTATGCTTGAATCCATCCCATTCTAGTAACAGAGGCAGAGACACCGGGTAAAGTGTCTTACCTATAACCAGGGCACCTGGAAGCATGGGAGAACTGTGAACTCTGCTGCTTGGGAGGAGCCTCGGGATGTCCATCAGTGTGACACTGGTCATGTCATTACATTGTACTGGGGGCAGTCTCTGAAAGCAGCACTCAGATTGCTGTCCCTTCTGTCCCTCACTGGGTTACTGAGAGTCTAGGTCCTTCTCAGTGCCCAGTTCTATCTATAAAGTGTGGATGATACTATGACACTGTAGTGGGTAGCCATTCCAGCCTTGATCTAGAAGTTCCAACCCCCATTGAGGCTTCGGTAACAGTCACGCCTACGAGGCAGGGCCGAGAGAGGGCCCTGAAGACCTGAGATCTGGATGGGCCGGCTCTCTTGGTTCCTGGACCCTGGACGCTGGAGATAGACCCAGCAGAGTTCTCCAGAGAACACCACCGGACTGCGCCACACCTTTCCCAGACTCTGTAAACTATCCATTCACTTGTAAGTTACCCCACAAAATGAACCTCCTTTTTAACTATATGGAGTGGCCTTAATAATTTCACCAATATGACCCCAAGTCTCCAGATGGCTATGAAGCTGATCCCGGCCTAGTGAGTGCACAGCACTTAGCTAAGAGCCTGGCACAGGCTTTGAAGCCAGTCCATGCTGCTCTAAGGGCCCCGATGCCTGCCAAGCTTTGTCCACAGGCAAAGAGTAGTCCGATACCTCTATGGAAGAGTGTGGTGGGAACCTGCTTCTCTTTAGAAAGGGCCCTGGGGCAGGTTGCTAATGTCAGAACTGGGGGGGGGGGGGCAGGAGGTAGAAGGGCAACTGCAGCTTGATGTGAGTGCAGCAGCAAAGGAGGGGCTTATGTGGGCCTGAGAAGGACTGTGCCTGTGGGAAGCGGGGGTGGGGGGGGGTGGGGGGGGGTGAGGGTGGGTAAGAATTCTGGACAGAGTAGGGGGACCACAGGTCCCCGCGGGAGAGAATGGGGGTGAGCCACAGACACAAACAGAATTGGTTTCAGTCTCCAACCCTGACACTGGTTCTTAGCCTCGACACTTAACAGTGGAGACAACAGGCAGAATTGTGGATGTATAGACACGTACCTGTGTATGTTGCATCCATGGCGTTTGCTGGCTTGGCTTGTTTTAGAGAAGAAAGACTAGGCTGGGAATGTAGCTCGGTGGCTGAGTACTTACCTAGTGTGGGCAAGGCCCTGGGTTCTATCCCTGGCATTGGAGAGACAGAGGCAGATGGGTGTGTGTGTGTGTGTGTGTGTGTGTGTGTGTGTGAGAGAGA